>CAICTM010000422.1:0-68107 GCA_903772945.1 Seminavis robusta | reverse complement strand
AAA
The DNA here is from genome assembly GCA_903772945.1 of Seminavis robusta. Classification (NCBI taxonomy): domain Eukaryota; phylum Bacillariophyta; class Bacillariophyceae; order Naviculales; family Naviculaceae; genus Seminavis; species Seminavis robusta. The sequence goes on along the minus strand of CAICTM010000422.1, from coordinate 68,104 downwards.
AAGAGAGAGATCCGATAGTAAGATAAAACTATCCAATGAATCTACGGAATACTTCCTGTTGTCGTTTAGTCAGGCATGTGAGGAGCGATATTCTTGATCGCGTCTATTTTCTTGGTTATAGGTTGGATCCCTCTCCGGAGTGATCCAGTAACCTAGTACCAAGTTCTCCCCTGCGAAGAAGGACTTGGTGGCATTGATCTTGAGTCCGGCTTCTCGAAGCCTTCGGAGAACTTCATCCAACTTTCAAACGTGATCTGCAGATCGCCGTTAGTTAGGATGAGTAGATCATCAATGTATGCAGGACGTATTCTGGTCGTGCATTAGTGTTCCCACTTCTCTTGGAAGATGTCGGGACTATTACATAGGCCCATTGGCAACTCTGGTACTCGTACTTTCCCCACGGGAGTACGATGTGTACAGAGTGCTTCGAGTGAGGTGACAGCTCGAGTGATAGTATCCCATGTTCAGGTCTAGACTAGTAGCGACTTGAATCCATCTAAGTTCAAGAGATGTCCTGTATTTTTGGGATAGGATAAGGCTTCCGCTTAATCCTTTTGTTCAGTTCCCGGAAATCAGAGATGAATCGAACAATCCATCTTTCTTGGAATGATGAAAAGTTGTGCCGCCCACTGGGAACGGTTTACTTTCTTGAGTACTCCTGTTCTGCAGAGACGTTCAACCTCATCTTAAGAGTGTTGGTATGGACCCGTGGAATAGGTAAGCCCTTGCATGATAGGTTTAGCATCAGGGAGAATTCTACTTCGTAGTCGTCCCATTTGCAACTTCCCAAAGTACCATCGAATAGGTCAAGTACTTCGTCAGTAAGGAATGAAGCTGTTCCTTCTCTTCGCGTGTTTAATGATCTTGACTTTGGCAAACCTGCCTTAATCAGTTCGTTCGTATTTCGCATCAAGAACTTCTTGAGACGATCGCCCTGTCATCAACAGCGTAGGAATCAGGAATGAAAAAGTTTTCTTCTTCATTGGTCCGCTATCTTTCATAGGAATAAGATGCCGTCCCATTCCACTGACATGGTAGTGAATCGAACTTGAAACCTAAGTCAGAGAGAATATCTCGACCTATGATCATGTCATACGCCCCAAGCTCTTGGTGACGTGTAAGTCCCACTCGATAATTCTATCTTCGTGGAATTCAGGAATCATGAATGCACCTTTGCACTTCGGCTGGTGTTTAATTCTCCTGCAGGGGTAGTCCACATCGTTTGGACGCCCCCAAGATTCTTTCATGCGTAATTTCTTAGCATGAGTTTGAGAATCAAGGTTCCAGATGCTCCTTTATCCAAGTAAGCAACGGAGTGTAACGGGTTTTGGTTTCCCTTTTCCTCGCTTGTTAAATCTAACATAAACGATGGGTTGAGGTCTCTTGTCTTGCGACGTTACGAGGTGGTTGGCCACGGACGAGGTTAACGATGCTAAATAGATCATCAGAGTCAGTTGAGCAGCTTCTAGGCAATCATCTAATTTGCGTAGAGTCATCAGTTGCAAACAATTCTTGTTTACTAGTTAGTGAGATATTCATCACTTTGGTATGAGAAATCGGAACAGGGTTCCGTTGAGTCATCATCCTGGCCTAATCCTCAGATAGAGATTTCTCCATCCAAGTGATTGAAATTGATAGAGGAGTTGTCCTCATTGTCAGAGTCTTCTGATTTGCGCTTGGCAACATGGTTGCGAAGTTTGCAAGTGGTTGTACGAGTATCGTCGATCTCGTTTTCTCCGTCATTGTCGACGAGAGGAAGAATGGGTTTGTCACGCAACTGTTTCTCGAAGTTGCGGAACGCATGCTTTCCTTGAGCCATCTTCATGGTGAAGGAATAGGTTGAGGGTAGCTGAAAGCTATTGTGTTTGTTAACAAAATGCACTACGCTAAAAGCTAGTGTAAGATCTTTCGAGTGTTTGAGTTTGAGAGAATGAAAGTAATGAGAGAGATTAGAAAGCTATGAAAACTAATCAACGAGAGAGATCATCATCAAAGGATCGTAGATCTGACTTCCCGCGGGGGGAGACTATAAAGTGTGATAGAGTATGTTGTGGTAGTAATCCTACGTCTCTCCACGATCCTAAAACGGAACGCGTGGAAGGTTTGTCTAGCCTGGATCTAGTAGCGTGGAAGTACTCCACGCTGGCTAAATATCTAGAGCGATATTTCATCATCAACCTAGTATGACTAGAGCGGTCATTGAGAACCCTGTCTCAAATGACTATTCACGAGAGACTCGGTCATGAGTCGAACTCAAACCCTATCTAGGATCGAGTCGCGAATAAGGCTAAGAGCCGTGTATTGCACAACAAATGGATGAAGAACGAGAAGTTCGACATTGTATCTGTCCTCAGAGGGCAGACACGAATCCCCGTGGATAAGGACGAGCTCCTCAAAATTGGCAGCAAGAAGGAAGATTGGATCAAACACGTCGACTTTATTGCCGAGAAGTTTGACATTATGGAATGGTGGGAGGACACCGGCAAAGAAGAATTCCCACTGCTGTATCCTATTGCATGCATCGTCCTTGCCTTGCCCCAAAGTAATGGGGATCAGGAAAGAACTTTCAGTGGCGCCACGTGGATGGATGGAAAGCTCAACTCCAAGCAAACAGACATCACATTTCAGATGAAGGTTCTCACCTACAAGAATCGTGCCTTCCTCCGCCAACACCGTCACCTTATGAGCGTTGCAAGGAAGCGGGTGGCCGAGAACCGCACAAAGAGACTTCTCAGAGAACATGTGAAGAAATTGACCCGTGCAGAGGAGGAGGGCAAGGAGCCTGAAGATATCACCCAGGAAATGCTGGACGAGTTGGAGCATTACGCTAATGAAGATGCTGCTAATGCAGCCTTCATTGATGCCAATGCATATGGTGTAGCAATTGGGATTGAACATGGGACGGGAGCAAACAACACACAAGTCTTGCGGGCCATGTTCAATTTCCTTTGGTTCAACCACTGATATAACCAGTGGTTACCGGTTACTAACCTATAAAATAACCTATAACCAATGCCAAATAACCAATAACCAGTAACCAGTACCTTAGCTTGAGTGGTTATATAACCAATAACCAGTAACCAGTACCCCCAATTGAGTGGTTGAATAACCAATAACCAGTAACCAGTACATAATTGATTGGTTAGCGAACCCTGAACTGTCTACAACCTTTCGCATAGTGACGCGCTATTCCACGGAAATGGTCGTCTGCAGTCCCGAAAGAGTCATACCCAACTCAATTGCTTATCCGTATCCCTAATTGAGAAAGGGGACCAAGGTGAGATAAACCGATCTCGCGGCCCATCTAGCTGTGGCTTTTCCCAACCATTGGCTTTAGCAGGAAACTAGTCGAGGCCTGCTGGGTGACTGACTAGTAGGCCTGTTAGATTCACCTTTAGAAGCCGATCAGATTGTCTGTCTCCTAGCTAGCTAGATTCCGGTGAAAAATTCCCAGAACTAGATCTAGCTACTAGACTGGACCACGAACTTTGAGAGCTCTTGAGTCTCTAGCTAGAGGAGCTAGACTACTAGTAGGTGGTACTACTGCGGTACTGTACTCGGTACTGTATGCAAACATGCAGAGAGCGGTCTGAAACTGCATCCACTGGCCAGCCAACCCCGCCCACCAGTACTGTAGCGTACTAGTAGCTATCCATGCATAGAGCTGCATGCCGCAATACTAGCTAGTACTGGAGTACCAGGTAGTACCAGGTACTGATCAGCGGCAAGTAGTACGTACCTGGTAGTACCTACAGTACTGGTACCCTGCTATTTTAAAATAGCTAGAAGACTGGAAGGTTGCCTTCTGCACTACGGTACTTCAGGCCAGAAATGATGCAATCACAGAAGTTCTGGAAGGCTCAAAAGAGGCCAAAATAATAATGCACAGTGAACAGAATCTAATCAGCCAGACTGGTACTCAGTACAGCTCAAAGTACTTCATCCTCCATACTCAATTACTGTACTCTACTCCAAAAGTGAAGAACTTTTTGGGAAATGGACTGATTTGTTTAAAGGGAAGGCTAAAGGCTCAAGGCAAAGCCTTTTCAGCTGAATTGTTACCAAAGTCTTGCGCTGTCTTGTGCAGCAGGGAGGAGCAGTGCTGCATCGATCGCGGATCGCGGATGATGCTACGTGTAGGATGCGAGATGCGGAGAATAAATAAGAACCTCTTTTTGGGGAAAATTGTAATAAATAAATTAGTGCAAGAAGAACCATCAGGAACCTTCTCATTGAGACCGCTTTCTTGAAACTAGAAAGTGATATTGTGCTGTTTTACTCCAGTAGCACACCAATAGTTTTACTAGTATTGGTCCACTGCAGACTGCAGCTCGCTGGTCGCATTGAGCTGACAACCAGTACCGTACGTTACTACTGTTTCACTACGTATTACTGTACTGTAATACGCACATCGTACGCCGTAGTACATGTTTACTGATTGCCACTGAATACGTCCCTTCGCAAAACGAATATTTAATACTATTAATTAATAGTAATTCAGAACAAACTGTGACGTTCAGTGGCCAGTGGCCAGTGGCAAAAGAGACACAAGAAAATTTAATAGTGAAATGGCATGTTAAAACTATTAGTAGTTCTAATAGTACATAAATCCTTGCCTTTTATTAATTAAAGCATACTTGCTGAAATTACTTAATGCCATCGAAATGAGTACTAGTACCGTACACTGTAGAAAAAACAAAGCAATACCGGGTTCCGGGGCGAGTTATTTCGCCTGCCCCAGCGGCAGCCCCAGTGAGATATTATCATGTGGGCTGAAGTGGGGTCCATGCCAGTACCTGGTACGGTGCCCATGGCCAGTATAAGCTCAGCAAAGCGACTGTACTAGTAGTAGTGTACATGTGACACTTTTGGTGTATTTTGAGTTCGTATTGAAGAGCTCATGCTTCGGATTAATTCACCAGTAACTGCTCCCTAATTGATGACAGTACAGGTAAGATTATACAGTCGTACCATTGTAAGAAGCACAGCGATCGATCGTGCCAAAGATCCAAGGAGGCAAGAAGATTTTGGAGGATTGCACCTTTTTTTGCATTCAGTAAGCACTTCGTACCCAATATCTTTGTTGTGTGAATCAAAGCCTGCACAACAATTAGAGATGAAAAATGGCTCTTATAGGCTCTACTCCTGTTCGCATTAAGTTTCGGAGAAGATCTTCACCGTCACCGCTCGACCGGGACTCATCCGAACAGTCAGAGGCGACGCAAGCAAATTAATTAATTAATTCTTCTCGTGCAAGCTGCAGGCAACAGATTTTCCATGCTGGATCGATGCTCGATGCTCGAATCAGTTGCGGGTTGCGGACCAAAAATTAATACTGCTTCCAGCGGCATTAGCACTTCAGCCTCTTCTTCCTTTTTCTCTTTTTTTAGGCCATGTCGGTTTCTTCCCACCTTTACCAGTGTATTATTTTAAAGTAGTAGCTACCTGTGTAGCAAACAGGTTGTAGCATAATTAAGGACCCAGGTTACAGCTACTTATGAACTTCTCTACTATTCATCTAATCCGAACGGTTCCTAAGAGAGCCATTTGTTGGTTACATGTAGACTCATGTAGCATTGAGTACTCAGTATGTCAGTATTACAAGTAGTATGTCAGTATGAAGTGGTTGCCAAGCGAGGGTGATGCTGATTTAACTACGAGACGCCACGGCGGATTGCACAGCTGTTGTACTGCCTCAGTTTCGTTCGGATGTTCGGATTGGTGCCAGGGCCCGTATCGCATCCTCATACTTGTTAGAAATCCTGCTACCTACAATCGCAGCTCCAGGGAAAAATCAGACTTGTCTGAGACCTGTAACAAAAAAGATTCACCATGACCAGCAATGCAGAAGGACTAGCCGCAGCGGCCTTGGCCAGCATGAACTCTCCCAGCTTCCAAGGGCAAGAGAAAATGGCGGATCCCCCCAAGAAGAAGAACGGTGGCAACAGAGGACGAGGAAAGCAAGTGGAACTCAAATTCCCAGTGGAGCCTCGCGTCATTCAAGTGATCAAGAAGCCTCGTACCATCATGAACCACTCTTACCGTGATTTCTCCTGCGTCCCTCCCGAGGCAGGCGAAGTGGTCCCAACAGATATCAACCAGATGACCTTCCCTCAAAAGGTACACCATATCCTTTCTCAGCCTGAAAACTCCAAGTTCATCAGCTGGATGCCTCATGGAAGAGCATTCCGAATCAGCATCCCCAAGCTCTTCGAATCGAAGGTGTGCGCCAAGTATTTTGGCCACACTCGCTACAGTTCCTTCCTAAGGCAGCTCTCGAACCATTCCTTCAAGCACCTCACGCAGGGCACCGACAGGAATTGTTATTATCATGAGGTAAGCACCGAGTTGGGGTCTTTTGTGGTCTTGTGATTTTGGATCGATTGGCACTAACAGTCTTTGCCTTTGACTTTGCAACAGTTCATGCTTCGAGGGCTACCCCATCTCGGAAAGTACATGCCCAGGCCAAAGGACGCAAGGCGCTTGGTCCCCGATCCTTCCAACGAGCCCGACTTTAACGCCATCAGCAAAGCCTTTCCTCTTCCTGGTGGAAATGGTAATGGTGTGAACGCGGAGCCCACGCAAGAACCACAGGCTGCTGCCAACATGCCAGTTGCCGGCAGTCCTCGTCTTGCATCTGTTCTTGTTTCCACTAGTGGTGGAAACAGTCCCATGCCACCGGCAAAGAAACCCCGAATGGAACCTGTGGTACAGGCTACCCCACAATTCCCTCTCCATGTGCCGCCTGTGCAAAGCCCTGTGCAAGCACCTCAGGTACAACTTCCGGTTCAGGTAGCGCTTCAATTGGCGCTTCAAGCTCCTATTCCTGCGCCCGCACCTGTCCAGGCGCCAGCCCCTGTTTCGTGCCCTCAGCAGCAAGTTCCGAATGTCAGTTCCCAAGAAGCCCAGCAGATTTTGCATCTGTTGGTCAATCACGCTGCGAACACATCCAATCCTCCCAGGGTTGTCTCCGCTCCTGCCCCCCCTCCGCCACCTCCCCAGCCGGACAACAGCTTGGTACTACAAGAATTGGCTGCACTATTGAGAGGCAATCAAGGTTTTACCCTGAACCAGCCTGCTGCTCCTGCCCCACCTCCGCCGCCACCACAAGCTCCCCAACCGCCATGCAACTCGGCGCTACAAGACTTGGCGGCGCTTTTAAGAAGCAGCCAAGGTGTGACTGTAAACCAGCCCGTGGTCGCTGCACCTGCACCTTCGGCGCTTCAAACCGCCCAATGGCAAGCGGCACAGGAACGAAACGATGCTGTGGTGGCTGTGATACGAGGAGGTTTGCGAGCTCGATTGGAAGAAACTCCGACGCCTCCTCCTGTTTCCAACAACTCGAACGAACTTGCTACCGTGCTGGCAGCTGCGCTTGTTCAACAATTCAACAGCAACCGTGGAGGGTGCTCGAACCGCCACTAAGAGAAAAGATGGATGCCTTATACTTTGCTTTCTACATGACGATACATGAAAATACGATCTAGCCACAAAGGCTCAAGGCTGGTTGCATTCATCTTTTATTACATTACAATGCACTCACTCTCAGGAAAGTCGACCAGCACACCGATAATCTGGATAGTCCCTTACTTTTAAACCATACATAATCAGATCTCTTCACTAAACAATACATTACCGGGTCCCTTCACTGAAAGGTTTAGCATCTCGTCTGCTTCTTCTACTCTACTGATACGGTAGGGGATGGAGATGGTGGCCACTGCTACGGTACAAAGCGAAGTGCGAAGGCTTGAGTATCTCAAAGCCTCCACTACCAGCAGGAAAAAGAACAAAACAACCTTCAACATTTCTTCTCGCTGCAGCTGCTATCACTCGTTGGATGGGCCGTTACCGGCACCATCAGATGGTGCCGGTGATGATCTTACTCTTTCAAATTTCCGAAGACTACATGTAACAGTCGGGCTACCACTAGCTAGCACCACGGCTCAGCCCTCTATTCCTGCTCCCAGCCAGGGGCAACCAATGATGCGAAGACTTGAAACTCTAACAGCCACCCCACTCCAGAGTCCGGTACGGTTCTAGCTAGCCAGCGGCCACAGTCTTCCAATAAATTTTTAGCTCTTCCATTGCAGTTTGGGAGTGAAAAGTTGGTTGGGAGGCTGACGTTCCATCTTACTGGCAAGCTTTGTCGCTTTGTCGTATCGTTGCACTTCAAGAGCGACGTTGCTTTTTTGGGCTGTACTTGAAGAGTACTTGAAGCTGCAGTTTTCCTTGAACCTAATCCAGATGGCTTAGGAAGATGTTCCATCCGAAAGCATGTTGTTGATTATTAATCAAAATTTAATAATGGTCAATTTTCTTCTTCAAGCTTCTAAGAGATTGAGTCAATACTTCTTTGGATTTTACTTATTAAAATAGCGACTTAGCGGAGAAACTGATGGAATGGTCCAGTAAATAGGTGGTACTAGAGTAGTGTGTACATCATGTGTACATTAATATTATTTAGACTACAATACTTGAACATAACAGCAGAAATTTTTATTCGAAGGAATTTGCTCTCACTAATAATTAAGCAATCATGTCCTGCGACTGGGCCCAGCCGAGGACGGAATAATTGATACTCCGCGCTCGGTAGTTGAAAGGGCCCGAAATGGCGATTTACACCAAATTCCTATTTCTACTTGTGTTTCGATTTTATATTTTGGTTTCAGTTTTATATTTAGGTTTCGATTTTATATTTAGGTTTCGTCAAGATTTCACTAGTTATTTACCATAGTAATTTGGTTTCGGTTTTATATTTTGGTTTCGGTTTTATATTTTGGTTTCGGTTTTATATTTAGGTTTGGAATTGATCAATTTAATTGGATTCTTAAAATCCTGATTTCGGGCCCTTTCGTTGACCAACAAGCATGTGTGTACCAGGTGGTAACGGTATGCATACCGGTATGTGCGCAAACTCGATCTACATGTAATAAATTCTCAAGAAAGCTTCAAAATGCCTTCAATTACTTGACTTCTGAGGTGACTGCGGCCATCCAACCTACCGGTACCGGTACCGTGGCAAACGCAACTTTCATAAACTCTAGAGGATAGCAAGTAGTTGATTGGGCAGCAGCTACAAAGTGTACACTGCTGTGTCATAGTGTGACAACGAGGCTGATAGACTAGCTAAGCTGGCTACTAGCCAGATCATTTATTTATTTGAAAATTAACAGCTCAATTAGTCCAACTGAATCTGACAAGGCAAGACTTGTAAACAAACTAAATATTTTAAAATAGCTGAGCTATAGCTGGCTGTCTCCGCGGGGAGAAAAGAATTTCAGTTTCTGCTGAGTCGACTCAAGTCGAGTCGCCTTTCCAGAAAGGAGAGTGGAACCGAATGTCGGAGTAATTCTTGATAACCCGCTAAAACACCAATCCTCTACGATGAGCCCATAAAGCTGTATTGGCATCCAAACGCAAATTGTACATCGCGCTTTTGGGGTGTGGTGGAAGGTGTGGCAACTTTGCTTGGCAAAAGGCAAGTCAAACCGAACGGTCAACCAGCTGGATGCTTTGCTCAGCAAATGGACAGGATATGGGGAGTTGGTTGTTGATGCTAGATTTTGCTCTGAACTTGATCAGTAAGTGATGTGGTTCCCTCGCAATCTCTAACCCATGAAGGACAACATGAAGCAATACCTCAGCCAGGAAGGTTCCTGTAACGAACGAAGGCTACATACCGAGGTGCGCGCTGATTATTAACTTAGGCATTACACTTTCCCCGAAGGGATTATGTTCTATGCTTAGTTAGATTTGAAAACGGCATATGCAAGCCGAGGTGCGTGCTGAGCACTTTTACAAGTTACTCATGTTATCATGTAACATGAGGCAGAGTGCTGCAGCTCGTCCTATCCAACTCGTTTCTCTAGTGTAGCTTTATTCAGCATATTTTGAGAGCTTGGCTGGAGGAAGAATTCGATCTTTTCAGGCGGGTAAGGCTATTGACCCATTTCCAAGCTAGCAAGGTCGCTGGTTTTCTCTTGCAGGAAGATTTGCATGGTTGTGTTGCTTCTCTGAATCGAATCGATTCGATTCGACTCGATTCGAACATGTGGAAGCAAACATGCTCCAGCCATGACTGGGTTGAAGATAGAGTTAAGGTGATAACGGGACAGTTTGTGTAGCTGTTGAGGTAGAAAACGTCAAAGCCTGAGCAGTCGTTCATCGAGCGTTTTGTCGGTGGAAGATTTAAGGTGCGACAGCAGTATTGTTTTTGAGAAGACATTTCGCTGGGAGCGCGCTCAGCCATAGCGCTATTTAAAAGAGATTGGATATGATTTCTCTAAATACCAAAGCTGTTAGGGTAATTAGAGAGCACGCAAGGTGAGTAGATTCGCTGGGTCGCCGCTCTTTTCTAATTGAGCCATCACGAGCGATGATTACGAGACTTCAGCTGTTGGTACTTAAGCAGTTTTGAGCTCTTGGCGTTGTATGTACTAAACCAGAGCGCTCCCAACGCCCACAATATCGCCACATGGATAGGTAGTAGCTAGCTAGATAGTGCTGGTCGGATTGACACCAACCCAACAAAGGTCCGATAGAGGCATCCGTCATATTATCTCCATCGGCTTGGAGCTGGACAACAAAAACCTCCCCATCAACATCTACCAAGCAAAGTTGGGAGCCAACAGGAGGAGGTGCGTAGTGTCTCTTACGATTAGACCCAGCGGAATGGAGACTCTCGCGGGATTTTTCGTGGGGCGATTTCGGTAGCGACGCAATTAATCCCGCTTAGAGTTCTTCTCCGCTCGGGTGTATGTTGGGCAGAAGCTGGCTTTGTTATCCTAACATCTCTTTTTTGTTGCCACCATGCTCTTGTTCACAGCGAGCCCTGACCAGCCGAAAAGCCGTGAAACGACGATCGGTCTGGCGAGAGATAGAAAAGGAGTAGCCATGACTGGTAATGAAGAACCCAGTGAACCGCGGAAGTTGGAGCAGCAACGGCCTCCAAGCATGGAGCCACCACCGGATGCCAGCAATGTCGGTGCTGGGCCAAGGCAGCCGGAAAGCCCTCCTACTAGCCGTTCTGCTAACGACAAAAATGCCATGGGAAGTCCTCGACAACAGCAGCCTACTGGGAGACCTCCACATGCTCCATACAGTAGGCACCAGGGGTATGCTGGACAATATGCGGGATATGGTGGGACAAGACCACCACAACAGCTTCAGTCAGTTGTTACAAGTTCATTCAGTGCCGAAGATGAAAGGGATCCTTCGCACCGTGGCTCTTACCCACCAGTTCCTCGCCACGTGAATGTGAGCATCAATCCAGCGGACCAACCGCGATGGACAGGTCCTACGGATGATCGCTATCCTCCCGAGAGACTGGATGTGGATGTCCGGGAAGCTGATCAAGACAGACGACAAGAACCTCCTCCTGAAGACCAATCGGCGTTAGGCAAACCTTCTGTTGTCCCGCCTAGTCCAGCAAGGGGAAGAGGCTTGCCACCGCTTTCGAGAACTTCCAGTAGTGGTGGCGGATCATTCATGGCCCCACCAGAGCCGCTAAAGAGGAGCTTTTGGCATCATTCTAGGCCCAACGAAGAGTTTTCGCCTGCACTACCGGCAGAATTTGTCCCGCCAACTTCAAAGCGAACCAAGGTATCTCCTCCCATGCCCAGGAACGACCCTCCTTCAAGGTCGCCCACGGGCATGGATATGAGAGATCTACGAAGGCCTCCTTCGTTTTTCAATCGGTCTCTGTCGTGGGATTCGCGTGGTGATGAAATGTCTTACTACCACGGGATGCCTCCAGCACGAGAGAGTCCAAGGTACGGTTCGGAACATAGCAGGTCTTTTCATCATCACAATATGGGAGGGCCACCTCCGCATCATCACTACCACCACCATCACCGTCATTCAAGCCCAAGCCCCCCGGGGTCGTACCGGGATGACGAAATGGGTAGCATGTCCGACCACTCAAGGTCAAGGGGTATTCCGCCGCCTCCTCGGAGCCACCACATGCATTATCCTCCTCCTCCACCGCAAGAAGTCGGCTATCACCACCATCATGGTTCACCTTCCCATGCCGCAGCAGCGGGGGCGGCGGCTGCTCATCATGGTAGACGTTGGTCGCATCCGGACGCGTGGCAGCCACCCCTCCCGTCACCAACTTCTGGGCCCAGACGAAGCCCAACAAACTATCACCATCCTCACTCTGGAAGCCCCACCATGCAGTTCAGAGACGATATCGAGTCGAACCGTGGATGGACACAGAGTCGTGAAAGGGATCCCATGCCTATGCCCCATGAAGACCATCGCCGACTACCACATTTTGATTCCGGCCTTGACCATGATGCTTACCACAGCGGGCATTCTCCTTATCACCCAAGCCCCTACTACGGTAGGGCTCGGCCAATGCACCACAAGCCTCCACCACACCATTCGCCTATGGGCGGTGGCAGGAACGCTATGCCTGTTGATCCTCCTTCTCAAAGGAGTGTATCGGCTGCGGATAGCCGGTCGATGCTCGATGGTTCTCCTTCATGCGATAATGCAAAGAGCTCTGATAATGCCGAAGATGGAAAAGGCAAGGATGGACCACTTTTGTTACTTGCCCTTCCCCAGGACAGGATTTCTCTTAGCGAAACTCTTTGTGTCGTTCGTGAGGTAAGCGCGTGTTTGCTACGATTCAGACAACTTGCTATGGAGTCGGTCTCTCACCAACACTCCTCTCCCACTAGAACATTGAGGTGTTCACGGCCACGAAGAGTGACGTGGACGCACCGGCACCGGGTCGCAAACACGCCGTTGTGGTTGATCAAGTTGGGCTGCGTTGTATCCACTGTCGCCATACAACGCGCAGTAGTGATCGTGTGAAGCGGGCAGTTTGCTACCCGTCGTCCATCAAACGGATCTACCGAACAGTCATTGACATGAAGCTTGATCACTTCTTGCAGTGCAAGTTTGTTCCGTCCGCGTTGAAGGAAAGGCTGGCGGAATTGAAAGTAAAGCATACGAGGAGCACGGGAACAACTATGCAATACTTCATCAAAGCCGCGCATTCGCTTGGGCTCGAAGATGGCCCATCAGGCGTTCGCCTGAACAGTAGCAAGGCCACGCACCGCCTCACAGATGGCAGTGACCCAGCAAGCAAAGCGGGATCCAAAGAGTCGCCAGCGGAATCGTCGACTGCGGATAAATCAAAATGTGAGGATACCCGTGTCCCAGACCAGCAGACCACCAGTTCGAGCGCGCGGCCTATTGCTCGTTTGGACTCGATGTCGTCGGAAACTTCAGCCGCAGAAAACGGAACTGCAGATCCTGACAAGTTTTTCACTGGCAAGATCAATCTTTCTCTACCAGAGGATAAGATGGCCCTTAGCCCACTTCGGTGCTTCTTGAGGTCCCAAGTTTGCGCCTTCTCGGCTACTGCAGAGGATATCGCTGTGAGAGCACCAACAACGTTCTCGATTACCGTCGGTCAGGTTGGCATCGGATGCATCCATTGCGTCAATCAGCCATCAAAGTTACGATCGAATAGAGCCGTTTGCTTTCCCTTCTCCATCTCGAGGATCTATCAATCTGTTGCAGACATTCAGCGCTTCCATTTCGGCGAGTGCAAGATGCTTCCTGTAGATGTCCGAGAAATGTTTCTGGACCTCCAGCGTGCGAGCTCGAAGGGTTCCAAGGGCTTGGCAACTCGGCAGTACTGGATTACTTCCGCAAAGAAGATTGGCTTGGTTGACACCCCAAGAGGTATCCGTTTCGGCCGCGATCCAAACAAACCAGAGACGACGTCCATGTCGCTGGACATCCTAGCTCAAGTCGCGTTCAATGTGACCACTGCAAGTCGTGCGTTGGTCCTGCCCGAAGACAAGCCATTCATTGCCGAGTTTCTCTACGTGGTTATGGAACAGCTGCAGCCCTGTCGCTTCACTGAAGCTGACCGCAACAAGAGGCGCTTGAAGGACGTCGGCTGCATCGGAGTTGAGTGCAAGCACTGTGCTGGCCAGGTTGACGGTCGAAAGTTCTTCTGGTCCAGCGTCAATGCAGTGGAATCTAACTTTGTCTCCGTTCACACACACATGATGGAATGTCGCATGGTACCTCCTGAACTGAAGGAGAAACTAGCCGACCTCAAGAAGCTTAGGAAGGAGCAAACTGCGGCTCTGAAGACGGGATCCCAGAAGGCTTTCTTTTCTCGTGTCTGGTCGAGGCTTCATGGCGACGGCGAGAAACGCGGAGCGGACCCATCTGGGAATAATTCGACGACAAGCGCATCAGCAGCGAGTTCTCCACCCCTCTCAAGTGGATGTCCATCTCCGATGATGAGCGAGACCGATTCCGTCGTGGTCGCAGGAGTGAGTGACGATATGCGTCAGATGTCAGTTGTGGAAATCTAGAAAGTGCGTAGTGAGAAAGAAGGACTCTTGGTCGAACCGGATAAGGACTAAGGGGATCAAGGGCAGAGCGAGGCCTTGAACATGTGTGGAAGTGCCGCAATAGCGACCCATGGCAATACTAGTAGCGAATACTTGTTGCCATTATTACTGTCACTTCTGTTGTCGACCTAGCTAGGCTAGCCAATACCGGTAGCTTTACGGACTAGCGTGGCTAGTTCGAAGATGAATGGTGTGACGTAGCTTCGAAATGTCCATCTCCCTTCGAAACAGTTGATTACTATGCGGTTAGAGGTGAGGTCGGGGGGCTAGAGCGCCACGATCGCCCCAATGCCGAGAGCTCACCCTACCTTACCTTAGAGGCACCAGGAACACGGGGAACAGAGGAACACGGAGGCACATTTTAGCTGCGTGAGCAAGGGCAATGCTGCTCAGTCGGGCAGAAATGTACGGTACCAGTAGGAGCGAACCACAGAGTAGGGCTTGGACCACTTCTCAGCCAAAAGCAGGGAGAGGGCTCTCCGTGTGTTTTGGTATCGTTATAGGGGTGAGAAGTTCCCAGAGTTGTTCCCAGCGCATGCATGTGAGTTGCCTCGACTGTTGCCACAAAAACTGGTGCGCGTTTTCGAGGATTTACGTCAGCACCCTCCCAAAAGCTTCTTATTGTTGATGACGGAGTCTTCCTCGACTCCCAGCCACCGCCTCAGCCGTCCGCACTCCGGATGACATGGGCAGTTCACTAGGACTATTTAGGGACGACTAAATACACCTGTGTGTGCAGTGTCGAAACGAAGTGCTAGAGTTTGGGAACGGTGCTATCTAGTGCACCAATCCAAAACCGTTGGGATCCAAAACCGTTGGAAGGTGCAATCTGGTGCACCTAGCCAAAACCGTTGGAAACCGACATTGAACTGAGTAGCCCCTTAAAAAGAAAAGGACGCCATTGTCCTCTTACGATTGTGGCTACAGCCAAGTGTGCTTGGATTGGCTCCTACGACTGTATCCTCCTGATAAACCCCTAACCCTATCTACGGTGCACGTACCAGTCCAGTGCAGGAGACAAGTTTGCTTCCACATTGCTCTGTTAGAGTCATGGCGATAGGTCTTCCTCGACCCCCAGCCACCGCCTCAGCCGTCCGCACCCCGGATGACATGGGCAGTTCACTAGGACTATTAAGGGACGACTAAATACACATGTGTGTGCAGTGTCGAAACGATAGTGCTAGAGTTTGGGAACGGTGCTATCTAGTGCACCAATCCAAAACCGTTGGGATCCAAAACCGTTGGAAGGTGCAATCTGGTGCACCTAGCCAAAACCGTTGGAAACCGACATTGAACTGAGTAGCCCATGTCCAGCTGACGAAGCAGCGTGTCGTAGACACAGCTGCCGGAAGCCCCATGTCAACTGAGTCAGCGGACGGCTGGAGTGGGAGAAACCACCTACTCTAGAGGGGAAAAACCCACGAAGGCAAAGCTTTGCACACGAAAAGGGGAATAATGCAGAGCTATTTGTTTAGACAACTGCAATAGCAGTGGGGGGATGATTGCCAGCGAACGACATAAGGTAAGGCATAGAGTCGCCAGGAGCAAATGTCTTCTGGCGCAGGATGTCGGCGTGGCGACGAGCCAGTCCCAGAGTGTTTCGCAAGTAGTCCATAAAGGCGTTGGATTTCCAGCGCAGGAGCCATTGGATTTGGATCTCGTTATAACCGGCTTCGAAGAGAAGCACGCAAGCGCCCACTCGGAGAGAGTGGGAACTCCAACGACGAAGTTTCGTCTTATCTTTGCTCGGGGAAAACCCAAACTGAGATGCAGCAATGGCACGCATAGACTTGAGGATAGCCTGGGGATGAACTGAATGGACATGGCCATATCGATTGTAGACAAACACCGACAAAGGGGTTTTCACATCCTCAAGGCTTCGAAGACGGATAAAGCGCCGCAGGATTCGAAACATGGCGCAGACCATACAGAGGTGGGGGTACCCGAACAAAGCAACAAAGAGTCGCCACTGCCCATTCTCTCTATTCTTCTGCTGGCGGAAGCACAGCCAAAGTTCAGCCACCATTGACACGTCAATGGGGTTGTCAGCAGTACCAAGAATAGCGGCACCTTCCAGGATTGTGCCGTTGTAAAGCTTTACTTGGACATCACCCAAGCAGAAAGCGTAAGGATCACCATAGATGTTCCGATAGGGAAAATCAGGATCAATGTGGGTCGATTCGGGCTGAGCCCACTCAACCTTTCGGAGTCCAGCGCGAAGAGCAACAACATACCAATCGGCAAAGACTTCGTCAATGTGGTCAGACAAAGGAGCTACCTTGGCTCGCGCAATAGCATCGTACAACATTGGGAGCTTGAAAGCTTCGCGCCGCTGGATTGCCTTCTCATACTTGTCGATATTATCGTAAATCGATTTTAGATGATGGCCCATGGATTCCGAGAAATGAGAATCTTTGCGGTAGTCGCAAAAGGTCTGGGATGCCTTCAGGAGAAGGGCAGCTGCATTACGGATATAGGTTTTGATAGTACTCCCCTTGATGCGCCGACAATACAGACTGCCGTCGGACCAGAGATGCTCGGCATACATACACAAAGCCAGTTGGATGGCTTCGGGATCGGCGTCTTTGATCTCCAAAATTGGAGGGGAGATTGGGACTGGAGTGGTCCAGTCTAAATCATAAGCGAACCCGATGAAATGCACTTGGTGGGAACGAGCTGTCCCAGCTCGCTTGGAAGACTTGGTACCTCCATTGGAGATCTGGAGAATAGACTCCAAGAGAGGAGCTGTAGCAAGGCGGGACTTGGGCGGAAAGAACTCCAGTTTCGCATGAAGCTGAACTTCTGGTACAGCTGCTCAGCCCGTTCACGATGAGAGAGGTAAAAATGGGGGGGACGTGAGATAAAATCGGCCAGGATATTTTCAACAACGGCAATATGCTGAGCAGTGATAATGATGCCAGAGGTTCGCAAACAATCAACAGTAAAACGCCAAAGCAAACGCGACCCTGGTGGTGGACTTGGTGGTGGCACGAATCGCCCAAGAAACAGACGACGTGTTGTAGGACCAAAGATCAACACCACCGGAGATTTCGGCCACCCATCAAGGAAAAACTTTCAGCTTTCCTCCTCGGAGAGAGAGAAAACCGGAGGGCAATCGATGGCAGCCAGCCAGTTCCAGAATGATCGTCAAGAACTCCAAATGATTGATGTGGATGAAGTTGGCGAAGAGGGGTCCAGCTTCAGGCATCGACGAACACGGTCACTCCAAACAATGTCAAACCAGAACTTGAGTTGGGGGCTGTAACCACCAGCGCCATATTCACTGGCATCGCCCCAGGCGATAGCGTGGGGGTCTCTGGGAATGATGGTTCCGATCTTGGCCTCAAACGGAATAGGATCCGACTTCAAGTAATGGAGAATGTTGGACAAGGAACTGCGAAGGGACGAATCGACCGTCTGGGTTCCTTTGTTGCGCCAAATCAGGAGGGCTTTCTCCCGTGCCAAGATGTTTTTGACACGTTTCCAGAGAGCCTCAGGTAGCTCTGCATGCAAGTCGGCTGCCTTCTGCTTGCCAATTCGTTCCCAGGTTTTGCGCTGGGTGAAATAGAGGCGCTGCAACAAGGTACGCATCCGATTCTGGAGGGCAAAGAACCAAGGGCGTGCCCACACCACATAGCGTGTGTGGTTTTCCAAGACGCCTAGGAGCTCAGCACCCTCGAGCAATGAGAACCGATCCTTCTGGAGCCAATCCTCGAGGCGGGAAATGAGCTCAGTTTTCTTGTGCTCCAACATGGAGATAGACAATCGCCGTGTGTTCCAATGGCGGCCAACAATCTGGCGCAAATGGCCATGGAGGGGATCCAACTTCTCCAAACTCAATGGGTTGCTGATGTCAGGGGAGGGCTCACCGAGAATCTTGTAAAGGCTAACGACGCTGCATGCAATCGTGCGCTCCATAGTAGCCCTCACATCAGCTTTAGCACAATCATCAACATGATGAAGGAAAGGTGGTGGGAGACGATTACCATCGCTGTCATGGATGCCTTGATGCTGACTATCACGGGTAGCTTTAGAAAAGCTGGCAATTTCAGCCTCCGTCGGCTCTGGGGTGAACTGGATCGTTGGTAAATATTGGCGCGCCATTTCAACCACATTGGGCTCATTGAGCCACAGCCACCGAGCAAGCCAGGCACGAGCAAGGGCAATCCGGTCCCAGTTGGAAGGAGTTGTATTGTCTCCGAAAGTGCCACCGGTATTGAACACGCCGAAACCACACTGGACACTCGTATGCATGGCAACCAAATTGGGGTGATATTTCAACCAACGGAAGGCACCACTGACGTCATCGTCGCCAAGGTAGATTTCCTCAAACTCGGCGTCAATCCGCGCATTCCACAGCCATTTCATAAACTCTTGTTCGATAGCCACACAGACAACTGGGTTTTCGTACGAAGAGTCCGTCCAGTCGTTGATCGAAACGGAGGAATGGGTGGGACGGAAAGAACTGTCAAAGATCACTCTCGGTTTCTTGTACTTGTTGTCCAGGTCCACCATGCCTTGGGGGGTAACGTGACAGTTCAATACAAAGGGAATGACACGCTTATCGAAAGGTAAGACGTAACCCTTTTTGACATCCTTCACCAGAGTCTTGTAAGACTTCTCGGGTGCCGTTTCGCAGCTCTTGTGATTCCCGTACTGGAAAAACTGCTGGAAGTTTTCCTCCGTGGAATCGGCATTGCAGTGCCGTGGAATGCCCTGGATAAAGATTCGCTCACAGTCTTCGTAGATGTCATCGGGGATCTTCCCTTTCAGGTAGCGAAGCATCTCTGGAACATTGCGATGAGCATTCACATGCGGACCTCCTACCCAACGGACAAGAGCAGCAGCGTCACCATCGAAGAACAGCAGAGCAGCGGTGGCCATTCGGACGCGATGGGGGTCCACTTCTGTCATGTTCTCCCAGTCGGAAGGATAACCCCGAAGGTCGTTGAAATCCACGTCACCGAATTCATCCATCAGTTCGAGGAAAAGTTTGACATCGTCATCCGTGGCTGCCATCGTTTCCCACTTCTCTCGCGTCATGAAACCCGATTTCCACAGTGGTAGCAAGACATGGCGCCGAGTTGGAACGGTACGAAACGACTGATTGATATTCTCCTTACCGTTAGGTTCGTCGACCATAGCCTGAACCCGTGCACTGCACTTGGTGGCAGCGAAGTGATTAAGCTCCTTCTTCCGGTAGAACTGCGTGAGAGTAGGATGCCGTGGGCTTGGATGCCGACGAGGATCCTTATCCGAGGGCTTGCGTGGCTTCGGGAAAGCTCGTTCATCAGGAAGATCGATGCCGTCTACACCATCAGGGCCATCTCCAAGCTCGTCCACAGTCATGGGCACCGGTGGTGACTTGGGAGTCTCAGGAATCGTTGGTAAAGCGCCAGTAAACTTGTCGAGACGTTTGAACAGTGGCACAGAATGAACTTGGGGCGGGGCGCAGCCAAGTCGAGCCGCTAGAGGCGGGAGCAATTCCGGTTTCCTACGAAAACTAGAAGGAATTGTAATCAAATCTGAAACGCGTATATTAGTAAATGGGTTATTCAGACGAAGACAGGACATGGCAAGAGCCTCAGCGCCTACCAAGTGGGCCCTGGTTTGGAGCAAAGGAGATGGTCGATTTGAATTTACCGACACAATCAGTGAAAGCCTTCTTGCTCTGTGGGGAGAACTCCTGCCATTTACCGAAGTGAATCATGTGGCACTTCGGGTTTTCACAGGAGAATCCACGAAAGAAGAACTGGGGGCAAGCCATCTCGAGTCGCTTCGAAGTCGGGTCCTCAATGGCAGGCAACGACATAGGAAACTTGGGAGGAGTCCCTTTGTATTGGAGCAACCCCAACGTGGTCTTGCCATTGGCAGGCGAAGCCGCGGGCTTGGGGCCAGCACCCAATCTGGGATTGTGATTGACAGTCGGTGTTGGATTCAACCGAACTCGCTTGAAAGGCTCCGGCATCCCAAGCTGAGAGCGGAAGGACTGAGAACCATGAGAGTCGTCCAAACGCCGCTTGGGCTGAAACTCAACGGGCTTGCGGATGCCCATCAAATCAAACGGGGCCTCCAAGACCGTCATCTGATCTGTTGGAGGTGCAGGGGCATTCTGGAAGGCCCTCGCCATCTTCTCTGCCGCATTCAGAGCATCGATAACCCCTTCGAAAATGTGTGGGGAGAAGTTGCTGTTGCCGGCCTGAACGGTGCGAATCACCGTGGTGTTGTTTGCCACTTTCACCAGGTTAGAGAGGATCTTCTGAACCTCCAAGAGGAGATGCACCACTGGCTGAGGGAACCCTGCAAAGCTATCATTGCACTCGCGGGCACCATCACTCTCAAGCAAGGAGTCCATCTGGAGGAGGCACTTGCCGAGCAACGTCTTGTCAAAGTTCTGGACGATACCGCTGGCAAGGCAACGAAGGTTGCGAATAGCAACCAGCACATCATTCAAGAGAAGGCAACGACCTTTACAGAACAAAATCCCATCTCCCAAGGCCGAAATGTCCTTGTCAAACGAATCTGCCACAACAACGGAGGAAGAGGAAGCCAAAGACGTCTGTTCATCTTTGACCAACTCAAACTCAGGAGCCTGTTGGTTGGGACGGAGAAATGTGACCAACGAAAGCTGTTTCTTGGCTGCACTGCCGCCCTTGACCAAAGAGAGACTGAGCCAGTTGAAGCCACGAAGAGCCTTCGTAAAACTGGAGTTGATCACCTGGGAACTCCAGAAAACACTTCGGTCGCGGTAGTTCATGCTTTGGCGAGACTCTGTAATGAGAGACTCGACCCACGAACTTACGGCTTGCTGGGCAGGGGAAGGCTGAGTGGGAACCAGAACTGCCTCGAAGTCAGGCTTGAGGACGGCTGGGGTAAAGACACCATCATCGTAATGACCGAAGAAGATCTGGTAGCAGGTTTTGGTCCGGAGCATCTGGGTAGCATGCTGCCGTTCCGATCCGGACCTGGTGCTGGTGTTGGCTCTGATCATGGACTCGGTCATGGTAGTTCCAAATTCCCTGAACATCTCGGGGAGATCCGATGGCGTTCCACCGGGAGCGCCAGGGGTGGCACCAGGGGGAGTCACTGGGACTGGGACCTCTACCGTTGCACCAAGCTCTTTCCAGAGAGCATTCGAACTGAACTGGATAGTGGCCTTGACAAGGGCCGAATCGAGGTCGTTGAAAGTCATCTGGATGGCTGAAGCCTGGATGGACCTAGGGTCCACGAGGGTGTGCTTGTCAGTCCAGGAGGTGATGTCAACGGCATCCATCTTGAAGAGAGTTCCAGCGCCGGTGACAGAACGACTGTCACAACGCTTTGCCAAGTATTGCTGGGCACGGAACCATTCTTGGGCGTAAGGCCAGTTCGACACCGTTGCCGGATCGGAATCGAGGGTGGCCGCAAAGTCGAACTGAACTCCCCTCGGGAGTGGTAAGATCAGTGGCAACAGCACCAGCCAAGGCTGGGTTTTTGCATCGGCAGTGGCACCCTCGAACTGGAGGGCTTCCATGCCAACCACGACTGGGGTCTCCTCCGTACTGGCAGAAGCAGCCAGCTCCGAAGCCGGATTGGCTTCAAAGTGGACCAGCTTCAAGTCGTCAACGACCTGCTTGGAGGCCAAAGAGGTGACGAAACCAGTAAATGCATCATGGGGGACACGAACGGGAATACTCTCACCGATGGTGTCACTGATGCTGGCAATAACAGAGACGACATTGTCCTTCTCTGCCAAAGTCGGTGCAGTCAGGGGCTGGACCTTGCCGTCGATGATACACACCGACTGGAGGGAAAACGACTGGTTGAGCCGTGCCGCATCAAGGCTCTGACCGCTGAATCCCATGGGATCAAACAGGTCCTGGAGCTTGGTGGTAACAAACTGGCGGGTGGCTTCATCAGTCAACTCCAAGATAGCCTTGGAGACGGACTTGATCTCGTGGGCCTTGCCACGCACTAGAAGGTCAGCAGACATGGCTGGGGATGGTGCTGGAAGGAGTGTTGAAGTGTCGTTGGTGGGACAATTCAATGACTCAATGAACTGTCGGCAACAATGCTTTTGAGAGCGGCAACAACAGTCAGGAACTGGATAAAGGCAGAACCAGCAGCAAAAGCACCAGGCAAACAGAACTGGGGCTGGAGTTGGACAAAGCAAGGACTCACAACAACAGGACAGCAACTGGAAGGGAGGCAACAACTGGGAGGCAGGCAACTGGAAGGCAACAAGAGAGCAGGATGCAGTGGTCCAAATCAGGGAAGGCTTGTTTGGAAGCTTTCAGGATTGGGATTATGACCTCATAGTGTTGCACTGCATAGCCTGGAATGGAAGGAACCAGGGCCACCACCACAGTAGCACAGACAGGTACTGTTGCTGTAGGATTGCACAGGGCTTGAACCCAATCCAAGAAACCCAAAGGCTACCAGCCAAGTAGCTTTTGAACTGGGGATCTATTGCAATGAGTCAACCCCAATCTCTGACACAGGTGCCTGGTCAGGTACCAGCCTGTCAGGGATACCAAGGGCTGTCACTGTAATGGGTGGTGTGGCTGTGTAGTGTGTGGTGTAGCACTGAAACAGTCAGTGGTAGTGTGTGGTGTAGCACTGAACAGTCAGTGGTGGTGACCAGACATAAGTCTCGCGGCGCACCAAGTCATCGGTGGTTGGAAGACTTAAGGGGCGGGGGCAGAGACTTAGAGGGCAGAGTCAGAGACTTAGAGGCCCCCATGTTCTTTTCAAGCATCGTCTTCACGCGAAGGACTTTTCATGCATCGACTTAAAATATTTCGAAAGCATGGATGAAAAACACGTCGGTAACGTCATCAGATCCGGTCACGACTGACGTCATCGGGTCGGATTCCGGATTTTTAAAGTGGGGATAACAACCCAGTCACCAGTTCGAAGACATAAGGGACACCAATCTTGCCAGGAGCGCAAGACTTAGGCGGCAGATCAGTCGAAGACTTAAGGGCCGTTCTGTTGTTGTTGAAAATCGCAAAATCGCGAAGATCGACCATGGCCCTGGAGTCGGGACGCACGGCAACAGCGGCAGCCAGGAGGAGAGGATGCACTCCGGGCCAGTTGGCCGAGGAGGGGAGTCGAAGCACCAGTTCTTGGTGTCGCTCAAGAGAGGAGACGAAGCACCAGTTGGTGTCGTGGAGGTTTGGTGGGAGCACCAGTCGGTGACTCGCCGTTGGGGCTAGCGAACACCAGGTGGTGAACGCATCATAGCAGTGGCTAGCAGAACACCAGGTGGTGAACGCATCATGGCCTGAGAGTGCTTTCATGTGGAAAAAGCACACGAAAGCCTCGTGTGGAAAAAGCACACGAATCGAGTGGTAAAAGCACTCGATCTCGACAGAGAACAGGGCTCCTGTTGTCAGACCAATGGCCGAGAGCAGTAGCAGTAGCAGTAGCAGTAGTAGTAGTAGCGGGAACAACATGCTAGTAGCCGTAGCGAGTAGCCGTTCGAAAGAAAAGAAAAGAAAAGGACGCCATTGTCCTCTTCGATTGGTGGCTACTAGCAATGTGTGGCTTGGATTGGCTCCTACCGACTGATCAATCCCCTTGAAAACCCTAACTCTATCTACGGTGACGTACCAGTCCAGGCAGGAGCAAGTGTGCTTCCACATTGCTCTGCTTAGAGTCATGGCGATAGCCCCCAGTGCTGGAATGAACATCATGTTGAATTGTGGGATTTGGGATGACGATACGCACTACGTGTACAGTCCGACAGGCATCCAGGGCATTCGCAGCGTCGAGAGCATTCTGGGGATGAAGCTACTTGGACAGCCAGACATCGACGCTTGGCAGACTTACTTTTGGACTTTGGCAGATAAACCATTGAAACTGCCCTTGAAGAAGGACATCACAACTTGGTTGCACCAACTGTTTCTGTTGACAGTCTTACCGAGCCAGCGAGATGCCAATGCAAGAGTTCTTGTCGAGAGTTACCCCAATACTCTTGCGCTCTTCGTCCGAGTTTGTGAGTTTTGCGTGCATCGCCTCGGATATCCACTCCACTGGATCTCTTGTGTGCTCGACGAGATCTTGGCTTCCACGGCCGCAAAGCCATTCAACACAGAAGCTCGTGTTGCCGAGGAATCCCCACCCCGGTACCAGTACCAAAGCGGAACAAAGAACAAGGTGAAGTGTTGGGCCGTACTGTCTTGACCTTCGCACACAACTAGCTCTGAAAATGCAATGCAAGCGGGAAGAAACACCAGCACTGCTGCCACTGGAATTGTCCCTCTTCACGGAACCAGTGTGTAAGTATGAAGTGGTCATCCCGGTTGACCTCACCATGCAAGGGTGCAGCCTGCACCATGGTGACTGTCACAGCACGGCCCTTGGCCTTATTCTGGAACCATCGAAGCCAAAATCACTCAGTGAGACTGAAATCGCATCATTGAAGTACGCATTCATGATGGGACATGGAGGCTCGCCGGAATCAATCCGAAGAAACATCCTGGCAATGGACTCCAACGTCCAGTTACTCTCATGTATCGAATGGGTGCTAGTGGGCTTCGGCGAGTCAAACTGCATTCGGTTCTGGATGGCGGAGTCCGATTTCTCCAAGTATGGAGAACATTATCTATCCATCTTCAGAAGTGATGGATGGTTTCGTCTCGGCAACTCCACCCAACTCTCTCAGGCAACAAAGGCAACGGTACAGTAGAGACATGATTGGCTGAACTTCGCGCTTCCGGCATTGGAGTGGAGTCTAACAGATGATAGCAGTAATGTCATAACGGAAACCAAGTCAGCCTCATCGGACATGGTACGGGGTATGCAAGCGGGTGCTGCTCGCCCCGTGCTTGCAATGCGCACTGGTGCGGTCCCTTACAATTGGGATATCACTGCCCAAAAGTGAAAAGTCTGCAGAAGAGTATAAACGAAGCCATTGAGATTGACAGTGAAGGTGTTTCGTACTTATCTTATCGTTATAGCGCTTACAATTACAAACAAATATCGAGATTGTGTTTTCATACGATAACAAAGCAGCATGACTTTCCAAATACACTACAATCAACAAAAAATGTATCGATGACCTCATCCTTGTTTCTTTCCGACCAACTCTCGGTTGACAGCTGACGCAAAGGCACGTTCAATATCAGCCGCTGGTACACCCTGCCTGTCCACAGCAACGTGAAGGGGTGGCCCCGTAGAAGCGGCCCCAATTGATGACAGGGAATCGCCCCTGCTGTGGCTTCGCAAACGATCACCCCTAGGGAAGCGGGAGGGCATACTGGGGTGTCGGACATGACGCGACTCTACGCTGATGGCGGACGTGGAACTCATCATCCGAGCCTGCTCCAAAAGATCGGGGTGATCCACCGACAGCTGCCCGATTGTGGCAACGCGCATGACTCTGCTTTGGCTACCGTAGCTATCGCTCCTGGCGTGACGAGCACTGGTGCTGCCGGTATCACCAAGACTCTTGTCGGACTGTCCTGGCTTCACCGCAGCTCGGTCCCTTTGGAATCTCTTTCCGAAGTCAACATTTGGCGCGCTTCGAATACGCCTATGCTTCTTCTTCTTGATTTCATCTTCACTTTCCAAGGGTGTTGAAAGCAGTGCGTCCAGACCAGCATCCCAATTTACAGAATTGGGTTTGCTCGAATCTTCCTTGACTGAATTCAAATCACCGCTACTAGTCTTCTTCCTGTCCAATGGCCTCGGAGGCAATGGACTTGACCCACGGCTCCTGGCGGACTGAGTCGACTCCGTGGAAATCTCGCGTTCTCTCCTGGATGTTGTGTAGTCGGCAGTCGCAATCGGTTCAGGGGCCGCTGCCGTCGGCTTCGCGATTGGGCTTGTGTTGCTTGCCAGATCCACATGGCCCCGACTGTCATCAGCTTGTCGTAACAATGGATGTGCACCCGTGGTTGCCGCTTCCTTGGGCGAATCCAAGTCATCTTCTGACATGTAGTCCCCGTCTTCGTCATATGAGTCCCCGTCGTAAAAGTCCTCTTCACTAGCGTAGTCCACCATAACCATCGGCATTCCTTCTTTCCCTGGCTCGCAAAGCACTTCGGGAAGTGCCATGATATCCACGCGACTTCGTTGAGCTTTGTAGAAGACGGTACGACGGGAAACCAGCAGTGAAACAAATACAGAAACCACAAGGAGTGGAAAGACTGCCGAATAGTCACCACCACCACCAGTACCCCCTGCTGATGCGTCCTCTGGGTCGAATGCGCTGATTGTCAGCGTCAGGATGAGCATGATGGCTGTGTGTGCTCGAAAAGTCACGACATGCGTACTTCCCATGGTACACAATATGGTAACACACGGGTACGCCGCAAGGGTGGCCCCAAACCCAATTCTGTCGCTGAGCCATAAGTTTACATCGGTGAGGAAGTGACTAGCGGCGCAACCCGAAAACAGCGGTCCCCAGAAGTGCCCACCAATTATACCAGTTCCTGAGCAGGCAGAAATAAAGATTGCAGAAGCAGGGAGCGCATCGTAAGCCTTTCGCCTGCACGGGAAGCAGAGGTAGACACGGAGACAGAAGAACTTACCAAGCGACAGCCCCGTAACAACTATCTTGGCCATGGTTATGAGAAGAGAGCACCCCATACCAAAGCCAGCTTTCACTGCTTCGGCGTCCTACGATACCAAATGACATTGGAAAAGAATTAGATCCCTCCGTAAAGAGAAAAATCGAACTTGGGAGGAAGGCACTCACGTTCGGATCAATAAGGCAGAAGGCCTTCGCGGTCAGTGCTGCTGTCGGCTCATCCTCCTGACCAAAAACAGGCAAGGGCGTGCGTCCTTTGTCTATCAAGGTTTGAAGCTGAGCTTCTCCCCAGAACATTACGTGTGGAACAAACCTAGATTGATGGAAAGCGAACATAAACAAGTAGAGTTGGGAGTGAGAATGGGCTGTACGAGCACGCTGTAGACGGTTTTTGTAAGACAGGATAGAATGGCACGTACATGCAAATGACGCCAACCATGGCACCGGCAACAACCCCGGCAGCTGCAGCACGGGTCGGTTCGTGCGGGATCACGCAACAGAAGTATTTCTGAGCCTTTTCAGCTATCCTACGGTGGAGCGCCAGGGTTGGAGGGGCTGACTTCGTTGTTTTGACCGTGTTGCCATTCATTAACGGCGTCTTTTCGTCGTGATGCGGAACTGAATTACCCTTGCCATCGGGTTGATTGAAAGTATGTTCGTCATGTGCTGCGTTGCCATGATCATCATGATGCTCATGGAAGAAATCGTGAACAAGACCTTTCAGCTTGAGCACTGATCGAGCATAGATCGTCCCAACGAATGCTCCAAAAAGCCCAAATACAATCGCACTCGAGAAGATCTCACTCGGAAGGGAAGTAGTTAGAAAGGGGTAACTACAGCAACGAAAGAAAGGTTTAGGTTTCGCCGTAGACCAGCATGTTCGAACAACAGGAGACATACTTATAGTAGCCCGTGACATCATTTCCCGTCACAAGACGATTGCACAGAACAGCAACAATACTAGCAATCGTGGCTGGCGAAAGGGCCTCGAAGTATTGCAGCCCCATGCGATGTGGAATCTCCAAAACAAACAGAGCACCTAGACGGCAAATACCGGGCAAGTGGTTAAGAAGATCCACCCAACACGTTCACGGGCCACAAAAGCTGCCGACCCAGAATGCGACCTACCTGCCATGGGAAACCTGAGTTATTGTGATTGACCAGTTAAACCATGACATCTTGGGTTAGAAACACAAACGGGGCAAAATATGTAAACATCCTTGGAATGACGTACCCAAAGAAACCCCCCACAGCCGCACTGGCACATGTGATGTTCATTGTGCGCGCTTGAAGAATACTTTGCTTGCATCTTATGCCCAGCCACGAACCGATCATCCCGGCGGTCAAGACAAGTGGCAACTCCGGACCCAGAGACAATCCTGACGCCATTCCCAGGGTCGAAAGAA
Organism: Seminavis robusta; assembly: GCA_903772945.1. Classification (NCBI taxonomy): domain Eukaryota; phylum Bacillariophyta; class Bacillariophyceae; order Naviculales; family Naviculaceae; genus Seminavis; species Seminavis robusta. The sequence goes on along the minus strand of CAICTM010000422.1, from coordinate 39,797 downwards.
CAAAAAGCTGGAAAAATGTCTCCGAGTCTTGCACTCCCATCAAATGAACTGCTGTAATCCACTCGTTTTGGCCAGGGATGGGGGTTGGCAAGGCCGCAAAGATGTAGGATAGAATACCTGCCCAAATTGACGGGCATATCCACATGTAGTGGTAGAGCGGGAAAGATCCATCCAATTCCGTGAAGACACCCCATTCAAGCAATGCTTCTGGTAACTCTTTCCACATGAACTCGACACTGTGTTCGATTATTTCCTTCCAAAAAGCGGTGTACAAACCCATTAGAATACCGAGAACAACGGCCCAAGTGTGCTGTTGTAATGATGAAAACTCCGGGTAGTAGGGATTGAAGAACAACCACCTCACGAGCCCCGCAATGGTGTACTCCGCACTCTCATCAAAGTAGCGGGCACCATCGGGGCTCACTTTGGCGTCTTTTGTCAGCCACCGAACAAGCCAATCGGTGGGATCAATCAGGTCAAAAATGGAATAGCGCTCGTCGGCTTCGCTCTCTTCTTCCGGCTCGTCCTCAAATCTCTCCTTGGCCGGTGGAGTGGACGAGTACGGAAGCGTATGTCTCGCAGCGACTGGATCAGGATCCTTAGCCACGGGTAACGGACCACTGTCGAATTTGAGCGGATGAGCCCCACTGTCAGATGTTGAAACTGCCCCGTAATCGGCGTTGTGGAGCATGGCCGCGAATGAGGCGATTTCCTGCTGTTGGTGCTGCTGGCTAGAGTTATCGCTTTGACCAGAAACCTTTTTCGCATGGGTCGGCTTCCCGCCAGCACTTCCTTGGTTGTACAGGGATGCAGACGATTGTTTGTCCAATATGGCAGATCCAAGCAGCGACTGCCTCTTTCCTTGGTTGTACAGGGACCCAGATGACTGCTTGTCCAATATTGAGGACCCCAGCAATGATTGCCTGCCGGCTGGTTCAGGGCCTCCTCTCACCAGATTGGCAAAACCGCCATCGCTAAGTTCACTGAGAAACAAGCTGTTGTCACGGTCAATCTGACTCAACATTCCTGCTACATCCTCTTCCAAATCGGCGGACCCTTCACTGATACGAAGACTGTCAGTGGTCATGATGCTGGACCGCATGAAACTTGTCTGCCTGCCTGCAGAATGATCCAATTGCTCTCCTGGACGTGGAACATAACCATGATGTTCAGAATCATCAGGAATAGTTTCCAACTGTGACGTCTTCCTTCCTGCAGTGCCTGGAGGCGATAGTCCCCGTCGGCTGGTTTTTGGTTTCGCTGTAAGGGGTGACGTTCCACCTCCCATCAACTCATTCATGTCGACATCTATGCCAAGTCCTGCAATTGCCATGGAAGCCACATCTCCCAAATCAGATCCGGTTCCACTGGTTTTGGGAGGTTGCTTTGGAGGGGATCCATCCTTGGGTCGCCTGGCGGATCTACGTCTTCGCGGACCTTGTTGACCATGCTCACCATGTGGATTGTGGTGATGTGAGAGTGCACTACCAACCAATTCCTGGTTTTGGAAAAACGCCCCAAAGGTCGAACCATCAGAAGCCGTTCGGACACGACGGGCTTGGGACTCTTCCCGAATCTGTTTTGATGTCTTTCGTCTTACTGGACGTTGAGCAGGAGGAGAAGGTGGGGGGATCCCCGTTTCGGGGTCTGCGCTGATTCCACCGCCAGCGAAGGGCAAGTCATTTTGTTTGGACGCCATCGTCGACAGATAGATGTAGCGATAGATTAATGTTTGGGATCTTGATAGAGCACTTCACTTCAGTTTCGGTGGCCTGAATATCGAATAAAGTCTTCTTTGCAACAAGGAGTTGACACGCTGAACGGTATTGATTGCTGATGCTTCGGACAAACTCAACAACGAAAATTCCAAAAAGGGTCTCACGTGCACCTCCAACTTGACTCGTACAAAAGTCTTGATTCAATTGAAGCAATGAAACCTATCTTCCACAAACTTGTTGACGGAAGAGTTAGAGTTGGAATGGACTTTAAACGAGAGATTAATCTCCAGCTCAACAGAGCAAGGCAGAATCAATGTCTTTAGCTCTGATTGTCCTTCAAGTCGGCGATTTTCTCAACAAAGACTCGAGGTTGCCACTACGCTTCAACTAACTCTTTATGGCAAGCAAGCTAGCTAGATAGCTACCCGTCGCCAATCGAGTGTTGTTGTTTTGTGAGATCAAACGATCAGCAAATTGTTTTGATAATGATGGTCGAAGTGTGGGGTACTAGTCTAGTATCTGAGATCTGAATGAGAGGGTGATGGGTGATGTGGGGAATAATACTGGCACGACGACGCATCAGTCAACGAAAAAGAGAGTGCGGCAGGCGCACAAATGGATACACTTACTTGTACTAGTAGTCTAGGTAAAAGCTGAAATTTAGGTTTGTATGAAACTTTTGTTTTTACCGCATCTTTCAGCCTGAATTTCCAGGCTGTCTTCCTTTGACATGGGGATCTTCCGCAAAATAAATCATTAAATAGTAATAATAGAACTCAAGGTAGACTAAAAAGCTATGTTCCCCGTGCCAGCTTTTACACGGAAGGTTTGCAGCTCATCTACAGTATTAATGTCTCCAGTCTCCATGGAGACTGCTGCCTACATTGGAACACTGGCAAGATCTTTGGCCAGGAGAGGGCAAGTTACCACAGTAGTTTAACTTCTTTTTGGTTGCCACAGGCTAAGTTGCACCAGCTGAGTTCGTGATCTGGTCTTTCATGTCAGTCGCTCGTGCTAATGGGGAACATCAGCTGGAGAGCAAGAGAAAGTAGACAAATGTATCCTGCAGGACATTGCGACTGCTGCCAGGTCTCTGTTAGCGCCCATGCTGTTGTTTCAACTTCGCACATCTGTATCATACCGGCCTGCACTGTTGAAGGATCCGCCAAATCGAATCAAGGCAAAGCAAGTTTGAAGGTGTTGCATTGAGCAGACCACTGCCGGAATCAAATACCGCCGCCATAGCAAAGCAAAAACGAATGCAACGCAGCGAACAATCGTAGGCTTTGATATCTGTTTGTCTGTGGCTGATAGGTTCCTCACGATGGAAAGAAAAGCACTGTTGAAAGAAGGATAAACAGACTGCTGCTTATGCTGGGAAACCGGTACACTGTAGGTAGCGGTATTAAGGATCCGAACCTCTGGTTTCAGCGTCCAAGCAGCTTATTGTTTTATACGTCGCTATTTAAGAATGAAATCTCATTTGAGAGGTGAAACGGTTCTCATTGATTTAATATTTCAGCTGCGCTTTAAAACTTAACCCTGACGTAGGACGTAGGAAAGGGAAAGACGAGGATGGATAAACCTTGAGTCACAACCGGAAACAGCGCCTCATACATCAGCACTCTGCCACCCTCCAAACGACAGATAGGAATTGCCTGTTGGACTCTGACGATTGACTTTGGTCTGTCTAGAGCTAGCTAGCTAGAACATTTGCTTCTTTCGGAAGCAACGCGAGACTTCGTTTGGAAGGAACGACTTGTAGTTGCTAGCTAGACTAGATGTGTTTGGGGGGAGAATTGTACAGACCGTGATACACAACAACAAGAACAAGTCAAGGAGAGAAATGTCGTCACCGACTCCTTCTGGACCCGCTTCAGGGGATAGCGGAGGTCCAAGCAGTCACACTGAGTCTTCTGATGTTGTAAAGGGAACTGGTACCAATAGAGGTCCTCTAAATCCAGCAGGAGAGTCGGCAACTGCAGAAGCAGAATCGCATCGAACGCAACAACAACCACAAAGAAGAAGAAACAGTAGATCATCCACTACGACTACTCAGTCCGGATGGTTAGTTACATCGTGCGACGTGGGCACAGCGGAGCCTCAGAGTCTCTCTGAAGAGTTGGAACGCTTACAAGTCCTGAAATCGTATCACCTGATGGACTCTGAACGAGACGAGAGTATTGATCGTCTGACCAGAATGGCAGCCACTGTCTTGGACACGCCATACACATTCCTGAGCCTAGTGGACATGGGACGGATATGGTTCCGCTGCAATCAGGAGTCTGACTGCGAACAGCAGCTCACAAGAGACATGCTCTCGAGCCTCGCCAGAATCATCATGAAGCAGAATACTATCTTTGACATACCCGACACTGCAAGGGACGAAATGTTTCAAAAGAGCAGCGCTGATAACAGCAGCACCAACAACAATTCATCTACGACAAATACCATCCCTCCTCGATTTCGATTCGTTGCGGGCGCCCCCCTTGTCTCCCCAGAAGGGTACCGACTAGGCGCCTTTTGCATGCTAGCGACACAACCGCGGCCAACGGGGGCAACGGAAGCAGAAAGAGAAAACCTAAAGGAATTCGGACAACTCATGGTCAAAGCCATGGTTGATCGACGGAAGCTTACCACGCAAGGGAGTCCGTCCCATTTGGTCGCATGTACAGCACATGATCTCATCACTCCCTTGACGGGAATACAGTTGTCTCTGTCGTTGCTGCAACAGGACGGGGAATTCCAGGCAAAGCTAGGGGACAAACGGAGAGAGTACACATCCGCCGCCGTGCGGAGCTCGAATATGATGCTACGGATATGTCAGTCCACCATTGAAACGCTGCGGGGGAATCGAAAAATACCATCCTCTTCCGCAGATTTCTCCTTGCCACGCAACCTTATGCATCTCGCGGAGGCGTCGCCTTTCATTGACATGAAAGAATTCGCGGCCAACTTGGAAGTCATCAGCAACAGCATACCCAAGCGAGTACCACTGACCATCGCACTGCATCCGTCAGCACCCACAAACATTGTCAGTGACGGGCTCAAGATATTTCGTTCCGCTCTCAATCTACTCTCGAATGCATGCACCCGCGCGAACAGTGGCTTCATTTCATTAACTATATTCGACGACGAAGATGGAAGCCTCGTGTTTGAATGCGAAGACACGGGCAAGGACGTCGAAGTCAGAGATAGTCAAGTTCTCTTTAGCCAGGACATTGATAACTCCAACTTTGGTCTATACTCCGTTGCATACCAAATCAATTGGTTGGGAGGTAAATACGGAGTGAGACGACGAGGCGCAACGAGAATGCACCCGGGGGAAACAACAACAACAACAACGACTCTCGTAAATGGTGCACGTGGCAGTGCTCGCAGGATGGGCAGTGGGGTAGCCGAGGCCGGCACGGAAGGTCAGAATCACAGCGACAACCAAAGGGGGGCTATTTTTTGGTTTAGCATACCGATTGTCCTTCCACAGGACGTGTCCGAGCTTGTGGGACTTGCAAAGTCGCTTTCGGGCAAAACAAGCGATGGGAACAGTATACCTACGTTCAAGGCGGACTTACCGTCGACACCGCCCGCAAGCCCCATCATCGAGGAAAACCCAGATTCAGAGTCACCACCAACTGTACCAGAAGAAGCAGATGGCGATGCCGTAGAGACAACGCGAACGTTCAACGCGCTCATCATCGAGGACTCAACAACGGTGCGAAAAATTCTGGGGAGGGCTCTTTCGAAATTAGGGTACCAGGTCTTTGAGGCCGTCGACGGAATGGAGGGCCTGAGAGAACTCAAGGCAACAATGTTTGACATGGTGTTATGTGATTTCTTAATGCCAGTGATGGATGGACTGGACTGCGTACAGCAATATCGCGAATGGGAGGCTAGGCATCGAAAGAACTTTCGACAATACATCATTGGAATATCCGCACATGCTAGTCGAAATGATATTGAGAGGGGGCTCAATCTGGGAATGGATGATTTCAAACCAAAACCAATCATGCTTAAAACGCTGACGGGACTCCACGAGAGTGCCTCGCTGAAAACTGTTCGATCAGCATTGGACCGGCTCTTGAGTGCTCCATCCCTTACAAGGAAAAGAAGATCCGGCGCTAAACCGGTGGCAGAAAATGGGAACAAGAAGACACGTTTCGCGCTTCCTGCGGAAAGCATTTCGCAGAGGAAGTCGGCACATTTCTCGATTCCTGTTGCTTCAGTAGCGCATGATGCGACATCAACGCCGCTGTTTGTTGTGCCTAAGACGCCCAGCCAATTGCAAATGGAAGCCGGTGGCAGCGACCAACCGAAGGCCCTGTTTTCCATCCCTCTACCCCCTAGAAGAAATAACGAGAGAAGGTCAAGCCCCTCGCGGAAGGAAGCGCAAAGACTTGGCAACAAACCTGCACTCTTTGCAGTCGCTGACAACGGAGGCTCCTCCAACACGAGCGAAGGAAACGATGTCAAATCAAGCACTACCATGAAAGGCGGTCTGTTTTCCATATCAGTCAACCCAAGCAGCGCCGATGGAACGAGAAAGCCTTCGTCCCGTCCATTGTTCTCTATTCCGACGCATCCAAGCATAGATGCAAAGACAAGGGAAGGCGCGGCCAAGAAATCGGCCGCTCTGTTCCAGCAGGATGCCGCAAAGAAGCCCGCTTCTCTCTTTTCCATTCCCGTGAACCATACAGATGGAGGAAGTCAACAAACTGCAAACAGGACGTCCGCTCCTCTCTTCTCAATTTCCGTCAATCCCACCAGCCACAGCGGCGACGAAAGAAACCGTGCAAAGAAGCCGGGTAGTTCTTTGTTTTCTATTTCAGTGAACCCCACCAGCAGCAGCAACATCCAAGAAAAACAAGGTGCCACGAAGAAGGCTGTTCCATTGTTTGCCATTCCAGAAAACCGCAGCACAACCAATGCTGGGAATCAGCAAAAGTCCGAGGAAAAGAAGCCTTTGTTTGCTATTCCACAGAAGGATGGGGCAAAGCAAGGAAACCAAACAAAGACGGCTCCACTGTTTTCCATTGCAGTGAACCCACCAGCAGCAGTGGTGATGGAGAAAAGCAAGGTGCTGCCAAGAAGGCTGTTCCATTGTTTGCCATTCCAGAAAACCGCAGCACAACCAATGCTGGGAATCAGCAAAAGTCTGAGGACAAGAAGCCTTTGTTTGCTATTCCACAGAAGGATGGGGCAAAGCAAGGAAACCAAGCAAAGCCTGCTCCACTGTTTTCCATTGCAGTGAACCCCACCAGCAGCAGTGGTGATGGAGAAAAGCAAGGTGCTGCCAAGAAGGCTGTTCCATTGTTTGCCATTCCAGAAAACCGCAGCACAACCAATGCTGGGAATCAGCAAAATCTGAGGACAAGAAGCCTTTGTTTGCTATTCCACAGAAGGATGGGCAAAGCAAGGAAACCAAACAAAGACGCTCCACTGTTTTCCATCGCAGTGAACCCCACCAGCAGCAGCGGGGGGGGCAAACCTGGAAGGCTGCTCCATTGTTTGCAATTCCAGAAAACCGCAACACAGCCAATGCTGGGAGTCAGCAAAAATCTGAGGAAAAGAAGCCTTTGTTTGCTATTTTTCCACAGAAGGATGGGCCAAAGCAAGGAAACCAAGCAAAGCCTGCTCCACTGTTTTCCATTTCAGTGAACCCCACCAGCAGCAGTGGTGAGGGAGAAAAGCAAGGTGCTGCCAAGAAGGCTGCTCCATTGTTTGCCATTCCAGAAAACCGCAGCACAACCAATGCAGGGAATCAGCAAAAATTAGAGGAAAAGAAGCCTTTGTTTGCTATTCCACAGAAGGATGATGCAAAGCAAGGAAACCAAACAAAGCCAGCTCCACTCTTTTCCATCGCAGTGAACCGTGACGATGGGGGGCCCTCGAAAAAGGGTGCTCCATTGTTTGCAATTCCAGAAAATCGGAGTGCAGCCAATTGCGGGAATCAAAAGTCGGAGGTGAAGAAGGCATTGTTTGCTATTCCACAGAAGGATGGTGCAAAGCAAGGAAACCAAGCAAAGCCGGCTCCACTGTTTTCCATTGCAGTGAACCCCACCAGCAGCAGTGGTGAGGGGGCAAAACCTGTGAAGGCTGCTCCATTGTTTGCTATTCCAGAAAGCCGTAGCGTAGCCAGTGCCGGGAGGCAACAAAAGACGGAAGAAAAGAAGCCTTTGTTTGCTATTCAGCAGAATGATGGCGCAAAGCAAGGAAGCCCCACAAAGATAGCACCACTATTTTCCATCTCAATGAATCCCACCAAAGCAGCAGCAACGTTGGGGGGGGCCCTCAAAGAAGGCTGCTCCATTGTTTGCAATTCCAGAAAACCGCAACACAGCCAATGCTGGGAGTCAGCAAAAATCTGAGGAAAAGAAGCCTTTGTTTGCTATTTTTCCACAGAAGGATGGGCCAAAGCGAGGAAACCAAGCAAAGCCTGCTCCACTGTTTTCCATTTCAGTGAACCCCACCAGCAGCAGTGGTGAGGGAGAAAAGCAAGGTGCTGCCAAGAAGGCTGCTCCATTGTTTGCCATTCCAGAAAACCGCAGCACAACCAATGCAGGGAATCAGCAAAAATTAGAGGAAAAGAAGCCTTTGTTTGCTATTCCACAGAAGGATGATGCAAAGCAAGGAAACCAAACAAAGCCAGCTCCACTCTTTTCCATCGCAGTGAACCGTGACGATGGGGGGCCCTCGAAAAAGGCTGCTCCATTGTTTGCAATTCCAGAAAATCGGAGTGCAGCCAATTGCGGGAATCAAAAGTCGGAGGTGAAGAAGGCATTGTTTGCTATTCCACAGAAGGATGGTGCAAAGCAAGGAAACCAAGCAAAGCCGCTCCACTGTTTTCCATTGCAGTGAACCCCACCAGCAGCAGCGGTGAGGGGGCAAAACCTGTGAAGGCTGCTCCATTGTTTGCATTCCAGAAACCGAGCGTAGCCAGTGCCGGGAGGCAACAAAAGACGGAAGAAAAGAAGCCTTTGTTTGCTATTCAGCAGAATGATGGCGCAAAGCAAGGAAGCCCCACAAAGATAGCACCACTATTTTCCATCTCAATGAATCCCACTGCCAGCAGTGATGAGGGGGGAACACAAGGTGCTACCAAGAAGTCTGTTCCGTTGTTTGCTATTCCAGAAAACCGCAGAACATCCAATGAGGAGAAGCAACAAGGTAGCAACGAGACGAAGGTTGCGCCGCTTTTTTCGATTCCTAAGAAATCTATGCCCTCTGAGCTTGCTGCAACGAACACAAAGAAGCGCCCACTCTTTGCGCTGCCAAACCACACCGACGAAGACCATAGCATGGCTAAAAAACCAGCCTCTGCGAGCGGAATCGAAGACTCGAGCAAGAAACCTCCGCTCTTCTCCATACCGGTGAGCCCTAGCGCTGGAGTGAACAATGACAAACCTGGCGCAACCACAAATGCTCCGCTATTCTCCATACCAGTCAATCCAACAAGTGGAACGACCGGCGGGAGATCCATGACATCGGCTCTTCGCAATCCAAACGAAAATCACACCAAACAAGCCGCAAGACCCCCGCTGTTCCAAATTCCAGGGAAGGCTGGCAGCAAAGATGCCAGTAAGTCTCAAAGTGGCAGTTCGGAGAAGGATTCTCGGCCACAGAGGCCACTTTTTGATATCGGCACCAGCAAACGATAACAACGGGGTCTCCAGTGCGGCTGGACAGAATGGCACTAATTCACATTCTGGAGGTTGAGCAGATGCCTAAGAATGTACACTAGCTTCGCCCGTACAGAAGGATGTAAAATAATCTCCCCTCCTCTCTAAAAGAGCAACAGACAGTGACGAAGTTTCCATGTACATCTCATTGTCTGTTTTGGCGCTTCTTACAAAAACGGGCCGCCAGCACCCATCCATATGTTCCCTTGCCGGCTATCTAGTTACTCACAAACATCTCGTGGCAATTCGTCTGCATAGCTCTTTCTTTAAGCCTCTTTTCATGGTTGTGACTGGTGTCAATTAGAATCCTGCTCGAGTTGGGTCTCCCTCAGCTCCTGTTTGATTTGCCCCTTCAAAGAACTCAAATCTTTTTGGTAGCGGCCACTGGATTGGCGTATATCCATTTCCAGCGAATCTAACGCTTCAATATCTTGGTATAGCTCATCATACGTCTCAAACACTTCTGTTTTGAATTCATCCAGTTCACGGAGAAGATCATCAGCCCTAGAGTCTCCTGCACTTCTTGGGTCCATAACAACAGCACCTTTTCTTGCGACGGCCGAATTGACACGCCTTACTTCTCTCTTCCAAACAGGATTTCGAGATAAGTTCACTACCTCTGCTCCAACGTCCCAGGCGGCACCACCTACCTGTCGCATTGTCTCACCAGCAAATCCTTTCGACACAGCCAGCAACGCAGCACTAACTCCAGCCGCACCTGACAGAGCCAAACTGCCACCTTTGACGGCTGATAATGTTGACGCTGCCAACGCCGCACCTCCTACAGCCTTTCCCGGTACCCCCTTTTCGAGCTCTCCACTCACTATGTTGATTGTCGGGTCGTTATTCTCACCGTCACCAGAACTACCAGTATCATTATCACTTTGATCAATCTCGTGGTCGCTTCTTCGTGACAAACGTAACGAGGAAGCTCCATTCTTGGTCCTAAGCGTCCCAAGCAGACAAAATGCTGTGCATTGCCAGTGAGCAACACTGACCACAAAGAGTACGAAATATGTCTTTATCGTCATCTATTAATTGTGTCCGCCCGGTACTGTGCAGTACTGGTACCGTACCATCATACCACATGAGCTATTAGCTAGCTAGCTAGCTAGCCAGCGCTCCATTTCACAACAACAGGACCAACTGCACGATGTGTCGGTTATAAGCCAGCAAGACCATTATTTAGGTTGATTTTTATTAAAAGCCCGAGAGATTCAGAAGCTCCGTTTCCTTCCACTGTTTCAAAAAAAAATGAAGAGGGAAGGGAACCGAGAATGGTCCCTGGCACCCAGGATGCCTAAACATCACCACTAACAACAACATGCATCAAGGGGGGTTGGCAGCCAGATAAGCAACTGAATGGATCCTTCCAAGAAATAAATCGACTTTTCCTGCGCAGGCAGCTAGCCACGCAGAGGGCCGGAAGAGATTCCGAAGGTTTCCTGTCCAAGGAGGAATTTGCGATGGTCAAGGCTTTCTTTCGTACATTCGTCAAGAACAGCTATGGATGAAATCATAATGGACACATTGTACATGAGATCTACTATATACCGGCGCGGATAGCTCTGGTATAGTGGATTAAACCAGTACCGTACATTAGGTGCAACCAGTTAATACCATAGACTACTGGTAGCTCTAGCAATGTTCAATTTTCACTATGACTGGTTCCTTGGTTGCTGCTCATTTTTTGTGTTTGGCAAAATTACTAGTCAAGGAAAGCCAGGGCTTTCCGGGCAACTTCCATACCGAAGAAGCAGGCTGCATTGGCAGGGAATGCACGGATCAAAGCAGGGCGAATACCCGTGAAGAAACCTCCAATGCCCTCTGTCTTCATCACTTCGGAATATACATGCATGAGACCCGTGTACGTTCCTTCGGGAGCTGATTGGTATCGAGATTTGAGCACATCTGAAGGGATGGCCACAGTCCAACATGCCATTCCAGCCAATCCACCCGCCGTTAGAACAGCCAATGGCGACAACGTGCCTGTGGCGGGATCAATTCCTTGTACTCGCATCATTTCCTTCTTGGCGTACTCGTAGACGCCAAACCACGCCATACTACCAGGGGTGTCCCTCATGAGAGTCAAAGCAGTACCTTTGAATAAACTACGAACACCTCCCTGTCGCAGAACCTGTGTGGTACAATCTAAGAATCCTTTGTAGGGATGATTTGGGACTTGCAACAAGCATTTGATTCTTTCACTGGGCGCCATGAGAGCAGTTGTGGGGATGGCACTCAGACCACCAGCGATAACGCACTGACTGATGGACAATGGAGCAACTGGCTGATCGTCATACCATCGAACAATGCGTTGGCCCATATCGTAACCCCAGAAACTGACGGCGAACATAGGAGATACAGCGAGGAGTGGGGCTGACACCCCACGATACAACCCGGCAATTCCTTCATTTCTCATAGTTTTACCTAGCACTCCAAAAACCGAATTTCCTTTTACAACACCAGTTTGCATTCGCACCTATTTGAAGTGGAGAATTTCGGAGGCAGTATTAATGATGACACAAAACGCCCTGATCAATGGGTATTTCAAATTTGTGATGAACTCACCTTCACAAGATCAAGGGGGTGACCGACGAGAACAATGCAAACACCACCAAATCCTCCACTGAGAAAGCTCTTCAGGGCCGACTCCTCTGTGATAGAAAATGAAGCAAAAAGTGAGCAAACTATGCTGGAAAGGAAATCCACCTCAGTGGTTTAAAAGATCTGACTGCTGTTTGAGACTGTCACTTACGCTTTGGGGCAGGTTTTGCCAATTCTTTTGGTTTTGTTCCCTCGGAAGACGCCATGGTAGGAGAGGGGATGGTGGGAGTAGTTGCAGCTGTAGAAGACATGGTAAAATAATGGAAGTCAGTATGACAGGACTCTAGTAGAAAAGCGAAGGAGATAGGAGATACGGTATCCACACAAAAATGCAGGGAGAGTGGAGGCTGCACTCACGAAAATGAGAGAACTCACTCTACACCAACAGAAACCAACTCGGGAGCTGCTACTATCTTTAGTAGCTCTTGGACAGCAGAAGATTGGTGCCAAAAAGGATTCGATTGTTAATGGCTGCCGATGATGCAGTTGGAAGGAAACAAGCGAACTCGGGGACTGAAGATCGGTGTCACGATTGATTCACTGATTTATTCGCGTTTTCGACTTTGGAACGGTGCAAGCCAAAACAACAGGTCGTCGTCACCTGTTTGGGTGTCAGTCAGATGACGCTGTCCTGTTTGGTTGTTGTTAGTATCAGGTACCAGGCTACTGCGCTGGTGTAGTGTGGGGATTTTTTTGCCTTGCTGCTAGTATAAAAAGGCAACAAGCAGGCAAGCCGACAGTCTCTCTTATACGAGATATGGTACTGTACGTGGGTGGACATGAAACCTAGGGTACCAGTACAGTACTAGCTATGGACTTGATACACTTTTTTTCGCTTCGTTTGGTGGCTGAGAGGGGGCCACTCTTCCAAACCGCAGCCTCATGGCTGATGTTCTAATTGGAGCATGAGCGACTCTGTGCGGTCTTTTTTAGACCGCAAGCGATACGAAACAACAATTGCAGCTGGAGAAGGCCTTCCTACAGTACTGTTCGTTCCTCCTTCACTAGACATATAAAACTAATACTAAATAGATACGTTAAGGAGCGAGGGGGGCGAAGCTAGGCAAAGCAGTGGCTGCGGTGGTGGGCGGCTGTTGTGGTGGGCGTACGGGGAGAGCAGCTACTTCTAGCTCCGCATATGCATACCGTACAGAGCAACGGTAGCTAGCTAGCCAGAGCCAGAGCGTGCATTCCAACCGAAACCTCTTCTTATGCGCAAGTGTGGGTCCAGTTCATTCCACGTCATATGAGAACACTATGAGAACAGTGGCCAGGAGTTGACAACCGAGCGAATGACCTCCGATCTTTTCTATTACCATGCAGCTAGCTAGATGCGGAACAATTATTCTTTATCTCCTTGGTAGCATGGAGCGACTTGCTAACTTGGGATTGTTTGTTTGGGCAGCAACAAGCAAGTTGCAATGAAGAATGTTTGAAGCGTGAGCAAGAGATTTGATTCAGAAAGTTCAAAACCCTCTTTGCCATCTCTTCTTTCCAGGCCAAGACAGCAGATGCCATCAGTCAGGAACAGATTTGAGATCGCGCCAGTATTCATGTAATTGACTCTAAAAAACCAAACCTGGTTGTATGCTGTACGCATTTCCTTTTAAGAGGAACTCTTGGTGTGGATAAATTCATATTCTTACTCATTAAACACTCACAGTAGGATTGATAAAAGCTAGAAGACAGACCGCATGCTGCTCAGAAAGAAGGAAGCCAACCATGCGAGAGTCCCCAAAAGGCCCAGGATATTCTGTGCTCTTCTACCAGAAATACACACAGTCATGACCCCCTGGGCTGCTGGTATACCTAATATCTGGTCGAATGACAGAACTCAATCAAATCGAAAACATTGCATTCTCAAACAGAATCGACTTCATACATTTAGACGCGAACACGACGACGCTTGCGGCGATCAGTGTCTTTGATGTGTCTCTTTGGTTTTTCCTGTTCTTGCTTCTTAGGTGGCACGGCGATACGACCCATCATCGACATCTGCAAAGCAAACAAATATTGCAACATTGGAATTAGCGTCTCAAAATGCACCAAGAAAAACGAGTATCGGAGTAAGCAAACTTACAGAACTCTGCGCGGTGATGAAATCAAGCAAGCACAAAAGGACAACATTGTAAGTACAAAGGATTGACAGAATAAGAGACAGACAAAAACACATCATGACTCACCATGGAAGACATGGTGCTGCTCATGGACATGCTGCTCATGGTGCTCATGGACATTGAAGACATCGTCATGGATGACTGAAATCAAACAGGCATTATTAGACATGGCTTCAACAGACAACTGAGAAACATTTTTCAACATTTGCCGTGCTTACCATACTCATGCTGCTGCTCATCATGGACATGCTGCTCATCGTGGACATGCTGCTCATGCTGCTCATGGACTGGAAACAAAAAAGAACCAAGAGAAGTTAGCATGGAACAAACGCAGACGTCCTCTTCAAACCACCACAAAATGACTGACTCACCATGCTGGTGGACATACTCATCGAGGACTTCAATCCACGCCCCTGACGGGCTCGGAGCTTGCGGCCGCGAGTAACATCAGCTTCGACGACATTGCTGGCAAACAGAACAGCCAGGAGGGAAATAATGAACAAGGTAGTCTTCATCTTTTCTTGAGAGGTGCGTTGGAGGGAAAGTGATTGGCTCGCACTATCGTTGAGATGAAAAAACTTTTTGCAATTGTGAATTTATGATGTACTAGTACCTCTATCTTTTCTCCCTGAAGCGCAAGGCAAATAATCCTACCACCAGGCAGAGAAACTTCCCAGCAGACACCGAAGTGTCAATCGCGTAAGGCTTGCAATGACAACTAGCACGTGCTGTGAAACCGAGGTACTCGTCTGCAGCACAAGCAGCGGACATCAGTTGTATTGCCTTCGGTACATCTTTTGGTTTGACCACCATAATATACGCGAAAGGAAAGCATGCTCACATTATGAGCTTTCATGTGTGTTGTGGCTAACAAAATAGCGTCTGTCTAAGAAAAGATCAGCAAGAATCATCACGACTAAAGTATTTAGGATCGCTTCTATGCATAAGAGAAAAAGCGCAGACGGCCACATTCGCGGTGCCGCTGCGGTCGAACAAGTATTTTGTTCTCAGTCACTGACGTCATCAGATTTTGCACCAGTTCGATTGCGTACAGCCGTACTGTACGCTAGCACTCAACGTACCGTACGGTACGATGTTGTCTAGCTAGAGGAGTAATGGGCAGGGCGTGATAATTTGCGCTTGTACGGTTGCCACCAAGTATACTCACTTTTTGCTGCAATTGATAAGTTGCCACCAAGTCACAAGTGCCCAACACCCAAACACGTCGGCACGTGGAGCTAAAATAATCCCGCAAGCATGAACCATTTTAATTAAAATACCACCATCATCCTTTCGTTTCACTTCGACTGCGCCTGCGTCGCGGGAAGGACCACACCTGCCAGTACCGGTACCGGTACGGTCGAGCTAAGTTTCCTTGAGCTGGCCTATGATTGACATGCATGCAACTTACGTTGGCATGATGTTGCAAGAATGATGCCCTTATCGGTTCGCAGCTTCAGACATCGGTCGGCCAGCCATCTCGAGGGCTCCTGTCCTCCTTCTAACGGACAAAGCATGGCTTTGGCAAGGAACCGACGAAGAGGGATTGCACAAATGATCGGTAATCTCCGGTCGTAGCTTGACTGATCGAAACCAGATATGGTACGGAGGTTGGTCCCTTGTTGCGACCTGGCAGCGTTCCGTCCTGAAACCAACGTCCCGTCGCCACTATCGATAAGGCATATTGCTGTTGTGGATCCATTTCCGGCGGAATTCTGCGGGAAAAGAGTAATCCCCTCCGTCCCGCTATGCTCCTCGTGGCAGCCAGTGGCTGAATGCAGCCTTAGCTAGCTGTCCCTCTTCTTGTTGAACCAAACAGCACCGTCCATCGTGAAGCTGTGACGGCCACACTGGTGAATATGATCCGTTACTGCGACCAGCGCTTTGGATCCCGGTTGGATCCCGGTTGGATAAAAATCACTACGGTGTGTTGCATGATGCCTGATGCTTGAGCGATGCCCCGGACTGACTGGGTTTGACTCGACTCTGTCGGGTGGAATCTGTGCAACAAGTTGCTCTACACTTGTTTGCTCTACACAAGTGTACTGGCCTTGCAAAGCACGAGGCAGACTTCTTCACAGCCTAATAAAGGAGTAGTGACTCGATAGAGTGGACCAGTATAGTCCATGTTCATTATGGCCGCCCAGCTAAGACGCTAGCAGGTAGACTAGGTGCAGGGATGGATATCTTGCATGTGGTTGACGGACGGTTTTTGTTAGTAAAATGCATCAAAAAGTGAGAGTGCCCAATGTTTGACACTGGTGCCTCGTGCATTCGCGCGAATAGGTCCGGTACCGGTATTAATACATGTAAGATGTAAGGGGACGTACAATTTCAGTCGTGGTGCACTTCTCACTCAAACTTTTAAGATAAGTGAGATTGTAAGATCCCTTTCAACTGGTACTCAAACATATAGAATATTAAGAATTCAGACAACCCAGACAATCAGATTTCCCAAACCAGTTAAGATAAGCTATGAGTACCAAGGTCTCAAATCCTAAGCTAATACCAATACTACATGTACTACTATGTGGGGATTGAGGGCCGGTAGTAACCACTATCTTCGCCACACCATCTATGATACATCCAAGTCCACCACATCCCCCATCTTGTTGTGCCTCCTCTACGGTACCACAACATCTCTGGTTTCATCAAGATGGCTTTGCACCTTTGCCTTCTTGAGCTTTGATGGTGGCTCCTCACTGTCTGAGGCCATGGTTAGTATCATGGTACAGGATGTGACAATAGATGCTCCAGTGGCTAGGGTTTACAAGGTGAGAGGTATCTAATAAATGAGGTAAGCTAGGCCTGAATACATGCAGCAGTGGTGACTGGAGACTGGAGTGCTCTTCTTGGGGTCATTGAGAATGTTCTTCTGCTCGCCATTATTTATGGTAAACAGTACAGTATGCATGCATACTGGTACTGGTAACCGCTGCCGTGCGTGGCTAATCCAGTACCGGTACCGGTGTACCGGTACTAGTGTACTAGTACATCTATCTGTGGGGAATTGAGAGACCCTGAAACGCACGCGATGTTACACGTATAACTCGTATCACTCGTATCACTCGTATAACTTGTATCGCTCGTATAACAGGTCTAACACATCTTACGTGTAGAATACGTATAACATGTATAACACGTATAACACGCACGCCAGCCAGCCACCGTGACCGTTCGAGTTGGCTTCGCAAAATGACTTGACTTCAACTCCAATCTCCACCACAAAGAACCACCATCCACCATGACAACAACCTCTCTTCTCTTGTTTGTTTGAAGGATACAAAGGTTTCTCTTGTTATTTGAAGATAGCACCATCATTGTGGGTAAGTAGGCAATGTGGTATGGCTTTGTTGAAGCCAAGAAGACTGTTCCTGTGGAAAGATACAATGATTTCTCTTCATTCAACTCATTCTCCATTTTTCTGCCTCCACTCTCTTCCTCAGGCCCTGTACAGCCTTCAGGACCATTCTCTTTGCATTCATATACTTCTGAAGGCTCACTGACAAAGCCTGTGGAAGTGCAATACACGGCTTTTAGCCTTATTCGCGACTCGATCCTAGATAGGGTTTGAGTTCGACTCATGACTGAGTCTCTCGTGAATAGTCATTTGAGACAGGGTTCTCAATGACCGCGCTAGTCATACTAGGTTGATGATGAAACATCGCTCTAGATATTTAGCCAGCGTGGAGTACTTCCACGCTACTAGATCCAGGCTAGACGAACCTTCCACGCGTTCCGTTTTAGGATCGTGGAGATACGTAGGATTACTACCGCAACCTACTCTATCACACTTTATAGTCTCCCGCGGGAGGCCAGATCTACGATCCCTTGATGATGATCTCTCTCGTTGATTAGCTTTCATAGCTTTCTAATCTCTCTCATAACTTTCATTCTCTCAAACTCAAAACACTCGAAAGATCTTTACACTAGCTTTTAACGTAGTGCAGCAGGAGTCCATTCTTCATCATTGATATTGTATCTAGCAACATGGGAGAGTTCAGATAGGTAAGAGTCCATTTTACTTGATAAGCTGTCAGGTATTATGGCCTGCAACAGTGCATCTTCCTCTCTGCCTCCCAAACACCTGGCAAAACACCTGGCAAAAAAACTTAGCAAAAATTCGTCACTATGTATTATACGTAAAACACGTACAACACATAATACATGTAATACGTATAATATTGTTCCACTTGTGTTATCTGTGTTGTACGTATGACTTGTCTAATACATATTAAAAATGTTATATGTGTAATACGTATGATCTGTAGAATACATAGTGAAAATGTTATACGTATAATACAACCGCGTGCGTTTCAGGGGCTCTCAACTGTTGGCTTAAAAAAAGTCCCTTTCATCCATGCTTCGTGATTTTTGGAGTTGACACCGGAGTTTGTTTGTCCTGCAAAAATTTCGATTTGAGGCCAAATTCCGGCTTCAATCTTTATACTCCTCACGCACAAATTAGTCTTGAAGAAGCAAAACCATCTTTCGCCTGCTTCCACGTTTTTTTCATGACGATGATTGCCAATAAGAAGATGGCCTCGCTGATCTCGGTGACTCTGTGCGCCTTTAGTTCGTGCGCTGCTGCACCACTCGGTGTCCTCCGCGGCTCCAAAGTATCAGTCAGTGCGTCGGTTACGGTTCGTCAAGATCCGGCGGTAAGCGCTCAAGATTGGGTGAGCGGACACACCAACGCCGCCGCAGTCGATACCGAGGAAGAACGGGCACAGCTGCTGGCTTTGGCTTCGTTCTACTTTTCCACAAATGGAAACTCATGGACCAACAACACCAACTGGCTTTCCTACACAACTCATGAGTGCCAGGTATGTAGAGAGGGACGATGTTGTTGAAGGTTTGCTATCAAAAACTTTCACAGATGCCTGCAGACACCTCAACCAATCCTGTACCCATTGAATTGTCACATTCCAGTGGTACAACCAAGCAGAAGAAGATGCTTGCACCAGCGATCTAGTATTTCTGGAATTGGATCTCGAAGAGAACAACTTGATTGGGTCTCTCAATGGACAGATTGCCTCATTGTCATCGTTGGTAAAGCTTGATCTCGAAGACAACATGATCGGGGGACGGCTGCCAAGTGAAATAGGCTTGATGACTAACCTGGAAGAGTTGACTCTCGAGCAAAACTCTTTCACTGGAAGTATCCCCACACAATATGGCGGACTTTCTTTGTTGGAAGAGCTCTATTTGGATCGCAACATGCTGACGGGTGATGTCATCAGTGAACTGGGCCTGATGGCGGCGTTGCAAGAGCTTGACCTGGCAGAGAATCATTTGGAAGGGAATCTTCCAGCTGCGCTGTCTCAGTTGTCAAACTTGGAGTATCTTGATCTGTATTTCAATAAGCGATTGAATGGGTCCCTTAGTGTGGATGTTTTGCTTCTTCCTGCCCTGGAAGAGCTCGACTTGGAATTCAACTATTTTTCAGGCAAGTGCTGGAAGCTAACTCTTTCAGATCAGCGGTCTGTTGTCTGCTTCAGCTTATGTATGCTTTCTCCCAACTTCACCTTCCAAACAACGAACAATACACACACATATTATCTCTCAGGTACACTTCCATCTGAGATTGGCCTTTCAACAAGTTTGCAAGTCTTGAAGTTGGGTGACAATCTCCTCAATGGAACCATTCCCAGTTACATTGGAAACATTTCTACATTGACTGAACTTCAGCTGGGAGGCAATGAATTCTCTACCTCGATTCCAACTGAAATTTTCGGCCTGAGTAATCTTGAGGAGCTAGATTTATCAGACATTGACAACCTGTCTGGGCCAATTCCTACTTTCATAGGTTTGGCCACATCACTCAAGGAGGTGGACATCCATGACACAAGCATCAATGGAGTCATTCCCACTCAAATAGGGCTCTTGAGCTCATTGGAAAGCTTGGAGCTACACGAAATTCTAGGTCTCACCGGCAATCTGCCAGCTCAGCTGACGGGACTTGCAAATTTAACCAGACTGTGAGTACACCGAGGACTGGCCGATTGCTTTTGGATTACAAGTGCCTTTGCGACATCCACATTTTCTTTCCCGCTCATTCATCCTCTACTCTTCACCTTGGAATGTCCTTGGATCCCTTCTTGACCGACCAATCAATGACAACAATCAACTTGTACGGTACCTGCAACTATGCTTGTGTGCACAGGAACGTGGCTAACACCTCCATGAGTGGCCTGATTCATCCCAAGCTGTGCAACATCAGTGAGCTAATTTTTACATGCAAGCCTGGAGGACTTTGCGGCTGCGGATGTGAATGTCGAGAGGCTATACCTACCTCAAGCCCCAGCATAGCACCCAGCTCCCGCCCCAGCAGCACTCCTTCCAAGTCTCCAAGTTCCAGCCCCTCTAGATCTCCAAGCTCCTCTCCTTCCCGGTCTCCGAGCTCGACCCCATCCAGATCTCCGAGCTCGTCGCCCTCAACTCAACCCAGTCTCCATCCCACTGATTTCTTCGAGTGTCCTCCCCGTGGTCCCTGCGTTGGTGCGTATGAGGAACAATGGTGTGAGTCCCTTGTCGAAGATGGGCGATGTGCTCGAATCGTAATATTGGAATCCTGCCCAGTGCAATTCAATTGTGTTTCACCCTTGGATGTTGACCGTGGTGGCGGCCATCTTCTGTAGCGGCTAAACAAAGTTTTTAATTTGGCTCCGATGTACGACTTGTTGCGCGTGCATCCAGGTCGTCCTTTGCCCTTCCCAACCAAGCAACCGAGGATTGTCGTGGCTTTATCCAATAGCTTTCTTTCGTTCATGCAATGGGCCTGTATTGTTACGTCTACGTAGTGAAGCTTCGCGCGAAAAGGGCACATGCACCTCTGCAGCCCCGATTCCTCACTTTTGTTCTTTTCTTGGATCGATCGATCTTTGTGAAGAAGCAGGATCAAAAGCCTATGCAAATTGATCCACTCCAAGTGAGCTTTAGAGCAATAACACTAGTAATGCTGCTTCAAAGCCCAACTTGGTGTGCCTTCTAGCTCTAGCACCATAGGCACAGTCACAGGCTAGTCCACATGAGCTGATGTTGTAGGTCACTGAAAGTAGCTCTCGAGTAGCCCACAAGATATCGATTCAAGAACTTATCGCGTGAAGATCTCACAGTCTACCTGTATGGACGAAACGTGTGCCCGAGATACAGGTAGCCATGAGACAATGCTCCTTTTGGTTACCAGTACCCCCTCAGTTGCACTCCAAAATCGATTTGCCGGCGTTTACTGTCCGAAAAAGAGTAGACGCACTTCAGTTGCAGAATCAACGGTCATGTGTATCGTTAAGTAACAAGTTCCCTTTAGAAAGATTTAGATGGATTCGTGGATAAAAGAACCGTTGAAGTTGCTAAGGTTAAGGATAAACTGATCGCACCGAGCGAAAGTCCATCATTGAAGGCGCAGCACTGACTTCTCTCCCTCATTGAATTCGTATGGTAAACAGGAGGTAAATCCAAGCTTGACCGACAACAATGGTGAGTGCTTTATCCAATCGGCCGATCGATTGATTCGATTCGAGGTAAGCCTATTATCAAGAGTGATATTGGAGGTGTAGATGCGAAAGCCATCCTTCATTCATTTCTATGGACCATGGGCAGGCAGTCAGATCTCGGCCGTCAACGGGTGAGTTGTTTTAATTATTCGAATCGAATCGATCGGTCGCACCTCTGTTATCCAAGCCTCACTCAAGCCGGTCGTCTCCGGTGTAGATTCGAAAGCCATCCCTAATTGAATCCTATGGACCATGGGATGGCAGTCAGTTCTCAGCCATGAACGGCCAAGTTGGAGAACAAGGGTAAGTCGCCGGTTTTCTTCAGTGTCAGAATAGAAGAGAAAACCATAGCTATTTCTTACTTTCTCTTCTCTTACTGCTGACGGCCGGCGAACTACCATTGTCGAGTCCTTTTCGGTCGCTCGGGACAACAAGAGGAGAGGCTTCGATCGATCGCTATGAACAAGAGGATGCTCTGTTAACTCCAGCCCTATCACCAGCCTGAACATCGTCGAGTCATTGAATGGCAACAGTCGTCAACCGGAGGAGGAGGCTATACGACACACGACAACACACAAGAGAGTGGATCCCCCTACCGGATTCATCCTTCTTATTATTTCTACTATTTTGGTGGTGATTCCTGTGCGGTACCCATTTTCCTGTAGGCAAGTCAAGACTGTTGCCACTAGCTATACGGCAGTGGCTACAATGGCTGGATGACAATTTCGGTTGTGCTGTATTCATAGGATCCAAGGCGAG
Source organism: Seminavis robusta (assembly GCA_903772945.1). Classification (NCBI taxonomy): domain Eukaryota; phylum Bacillariophyta; class Bacillariophyceae; order Naviculales; family Naviculaceae; genus Seminavis; species Seminavis robusta. The sequence goes on along the minus strand of CAICTM010000422.1, from coordinate 17,424 downwards.
GTAACCGACTGCAGCGAGCAAAGTCGAACCTGAGTGTGTTCGTACTGTTGCCACTTCACTGATCGATGAACTCTACCATAGCTGCTACATGCTGGATTGACAATGTTCTGTTGTGCTTGTATTCGTCTAAGGATACCAATGCGAGGAACCGGTAACCGTAGCGAGCAAAGCGAACTTTCGGTACTGTTCCATGTCGTCGATGTAGCTATACCGCGCGCTACAATGGCTGGATTCAATGTTCGGTTGTGCATGTATTTGTCATAAGGATGCAATGCAAGATACCAGCAACGGAGTGTAGCCAGCAAAACGGAACTGAGTGTGTTCGGTACTGTGACACTGTCGCGATGTAACTGTACTGTAGCCTGTTACAATGGCTGGATTAACAATATTCGGTTTTGTGCATGTATTCGTCATAAGAACCAATGCAGGTAAACCGAGTGAGCAGTAAAGCCGAACCTGAGTGTGTTCGGTATGTTGCCACTGTCACCGATCGATGAAACTCTACGGTAGCTGGCTACGATGGCTGGATGACAATGTTCAGTTGTGCATGTATTCGTCAATAAGGAATCCAATGCAAGGTACCGGAACGGAGTGAGCCAGTAAACGAACCTGAGTGTTTTCGGTGCTGTTGCCACTGTCACCGATTGATGTAACTCTACGGTAACTGGCTACAATGGCTGGATTGACAATATTCGGTTGTGCATGTATTCATCATAAGGATCCAATGCGAGGTATCGGTAACCGTAGCGAGCAAAGCCGAACTTTTGGTACTGTTGCCATTGTTGTCGATGTAGCTATACCGCAGCCGGCTACAATGGCTGGATTCATAATGTTCGGTTGTGCATGTATTCATCATAAGGATCCAAACTGAGGCAAGGGATACAGGAGACGAGCGCTGAAAAATAGTCCTGGTAGCAGCTTCCACCGGCGGTAGCTGCTGCCTAGCTAGATGAGGGATGAGGGTTGCGTTGCTGAAGACTGGACTTTACGTCGTACTGCTTCTGGTTGAGAGCACCACCTTTGGATGATTATTCTTTGGATGACTTATTGGATACCACTTGTCAGTTAAGTCTTCAAAGACACCTTGCCACCTTCTTTGTACTGACATGCTGACTCCTCAAAGAGGTATTTGGGCTACTCATGCAGCCCAATATCGCTGCATCGTATTTGGGCTACTCCTGCAGCCCAAACTCGCTCCGGTGGCTGGGTGTTCTTCTCGACGAGCCATTTGGGCTGCTCAAGTAGCCCAAGAATTTGAGCTGCTCCAGTATCCCAATACCGGTACTGGTACATCTTATTTGGGCTACTCGAGCAGCCCAAATTGCCAATGCTCAGGACTTCCTCAGAAGGGTGATTGGGCTACTTGGATAGCCCAAATCGTCCATACTCAGTACATCTCATTTGGGCTACTCGAGTAGCCCAAATCGTCAGTAATGAAAAGGACTTCCGCCAAAGGTGATTGGGCTACTCGAGTATCCAAAATCGCTCCACGCTCATGCAGTGATGATCGAGTAGCTCAAAAATTTGAGCTACTCGAGTAGCCCAAACAATCCGAAGATACAGGCCAATCTAATAGCTACTCATTGGGCTACCTGTACTTGAGTAGTCTAGATTTTCGGCTACTTGAGTAGCCCAGATATTCTCTGCAATTTTAGGCTACTCCATTAGCCCAAAAACGTGTCCTTTAAATAACTTATGATGTCCTTTATGTAATACAGGGCATGCACTTACTTAACTGACGAGTATCCAATGGGTCATCCAAAGAATGATCATATGATCATCTGATCATCCAAAGGTGGCACTGGTGGCACTCTCTTCTGGTTAGCTTTTGGGTTGTGGGTGGTGATGTGGTGATGCCACGTACATGTACATGTGCGTGTATGTTGATCTGAAAGAGAACTGGCCCTTGGGTGAGCAGTTACCAGGTACTGTATTTTAAATTCCGGCGTTTTTGCACGTGGCCTTTTTACATGAGAGTACCAGTACCACAAGCTACGTGGGCTCTACACATAGTCTTCGGAGTCTCAGACAGGACTCGACGACTCGACCTCAATAGCAACTCAAAAGGAGTAAGGGCGTACTAGTAAGGGCGTAAACGATTGGAGCAAAAGGATTATGAGACAAACAAAACACTAATTAAAGGACACTCGTGGCAAAAACCGGAACATTGGATTTCACGCATCTCTCACATTTTGGCCTCATCATCAATCATCATTGGCTCGAGGCTCGGTTGCCAAACAAATGCGGATCTTCATCATTCGATTCAATCCGAGCAAATACTCACAACGCATGTAGCCGGATCTCCTTTCATCGCACCAGCCAATAGATATTTCGTGGTTGGAACATCGTTGCATCCTCCTGATCCCTTTCATCTTTCATCGTCGTTGAAGGGAACAGAGCAGCAAGTAGCCGGATCTCCTTTCATCGCACCATCGCACCAATGGAGATTTCGTGGTTGGAACATCGGAACATCGCAACATCCTCCTGATCCCTTTCATCTTTCATCGATCTTCAGCATGCCTCTCACAACAGTTGTTGGCAGGTAAGAATTGTCTGCTTCATGATCGTGCTCAGGTCTAGCGACTCTTTCCTTTGGCTCACTTTACCTGCATTGAATCTGCATTGCTTCCCCAGCTCTGGAGCTGGCAAGACTACCTTTATGCAGGATGTCCATAAGAGCCACCGGTGTGTCTACGTTCGGCAGTATCACTCCCTCCGCCCATACATCCCCGTCGCTGCCATTCCCGACTTCGACGAAACCGAACTTCCGTTCTGGAATATCTACAAACAAGAGGGAACAGCTGAAACGATCAAAGTGGGTGGGACCATGGCCGGCGCCTTCACTGCTGGACTCAGTGGAGGTCAGCGCAAGCTCTTCGTCTTTGAACTCATCTACCAGCGCACAAAACGTCAAAGAGATCTTTTGATTTGCCTAGATGAGCCATTCGCGGTAAGACAATCCTGTTGTTGTGTTTCTGATTGCCACCACCATGACAACTTTGCTGAAACTGCATGTTTGCTTCTTTGATCTCCAAGGGCGTCACTGGTGCGTAAAACCTTCACATTGTGCCTCTGAAACACTTTACTCGTCAACTCACTCACCGTGACACTCGATCTGTTGCTGTTTCCCAGATGACTATGTGCCTTGGGTTGTCGACAGACTCAACCTTATGCGTCGGCATCACAACATCTTGCTGGTGACCAACGATCACGTGCAAGCCTTGACAGGAATGTCAGACAACACCATTACGGTATCTGCTGTTGATCGATCTGTGGTCACGGTCAACAACAATGAACGTGTAGATCGAGAAAAGGCCATCATGGCTCTCTCCGTGGGAGAAGCGTATGCCTATGAAGCTTCTGGTGCTGATTATAACTTCTTTGTTGATGCGGAAATGAAGAAGAATGCCAGTGTCATGGGTGTTGCAACCTACGCCATCTGTGCTTTCGCGCTCTTTATTCCTACATTCTGGGGCACTGCGCAAGAAGGCGCTGCCTTGGTCCTGATTGCTATTGATATGATTGGATACTTTGCCATCAAGCCATATCTCCTCAGTTTGGTAGATTGGCGCAACTACGTTTCTGAGGAAGCGGAAGCCCTTATGCATTCCAGCAAGGGGAAACAGAAACTCTGGAAGACCTACTTGACAATGTGCATGATCCTCCTTATTTCGCTATTGCAGTATGGGCTTGCAAATGCCGTCATTGACGGCTTGGGAGATTTCACCTATTGGATTGCCATCTTTTTTGATTCAGGAAGTCTTACGTTTCCTTCCATTTGCCTCGGTTTGTATACCAGTCTTCCTCTTGAGGCAGTTGCTTCCATCTCCAGTCTTCCCTTTATGCTTCTGATCTTCTTCTCGACAACCTATTCTCCCGGGTCTGGAATTGCAGTTGTCAAAGAGTTCCGATACTTGTTCAGTCGCTTCTACTTGTGGTGCATGACTCCTGGTGTTTCGCATCTCATGGAAGGCTGTCCTGCCAGTCGGAGCCTCAACGTGCTCTACCTGGTCCTGACGGGCTCCTTGGGCGTCATCATCTTCCTGGTTTGCATGCTTGTCAAGAACACCCGCCTCAACATGAAACGAGACCGAAAAGAAAAGAAGAGAAAGTCAATGGCGCAGGATGCAGAGTTTCAGAGCCTGCAGCTTGAACTGTATGGAGTGGGACAGCACGCCAGTAGCAAAGAATTACTGACCGAGGAACGACAATCATCGTTTTCCGAATCTGGTGGCAAGAGTATGTTTGCATCCAACGACAACTCGTTTTCGATATCTTCGTGTGACGATAGCGGTGTGATCTGCTTTGAAGTCTGAAGCACGGAAACCGCAGCATTCAAAATGTGACTGATCATTGTACGTTGCATGCAAAGCAAAAAGTAGCAAGCAATCCACTTGTTGAAGTATGGCATGCTTTTTTGTTCCATGAAGTTCTGTCTTCTGCAGTCCTCTACGGCTCTTCTCACCTCTTTTAACGAAGGATTGTCAGACGATAGGAGTACCAGTATAAATACGATAGTAGTAAGCTAAATGACAGAAAGATGACAAATGCATTGCAATTGTGTACTTCAGGACGATGTGTTTGCGCTTAGGTGGACATGGCAAGGGCCGTGGCTCACTGTGGCACTACAAGTACCGGTACCGGAAGCTGGGAGACTCAAACAGGAAACTGTTGCATCGAGTGAAGAAGCCTACCTGGCGTTGTTTGTTTCCTGCCTTGCCAAGTTTCCAGCTAGCTAGCTAGATGCAGTTCAGTTTAGTTGATCGGGGCAGCAAGCAATCATACAGTATATACAAAAGTATGTCTCCCCTGCTCCCATCAAACCTAGCTATTCCCAAATTTCTCCTTTGATTCTCCTAAGCCAAACCCTCTGTCGGCTTCCGGAGACTACATGTAATCAACTACTCCAGAGTACCGGTACTCTATTGGAGTAGGCCCCCTGTTACCGCTACGCACTATGCATACCGGTACCGATAGCCCGTTACATGCTGGCAAGAGCTGTGGCAAGACAGCTCTGAGCAAGGGCATCAAATTTTGTGAGACGAATTGCTCCACCGGCGTTTTTCGGAGAGAATTAACGTTTTGAGGCATTCTTTTTCACAATTGCTGAACCCACACTCAACACCACAAAAGGCGGCATTCAAAAATCCATGGAGTGTGAAGAGACGCAGTAGGATCCAGACTGTGGTGCCCCCTTTATTGGCTTGTTGTGAGGGCTGTCTCTCCTTATTACTTGCTAGGTTATACCGGTATTGATTGTTTTGGGTTGCTTTGCTTTGCTTTGCTTTGCTTTGATTCGATTCAATTCAATCATTCCTTCGACGGGCGCACCAATTGCTTTCCATGTCATCACAAACGAATCGTGATCTCGCTACCCCATCAAGGTGTTTCCGTTGAAAGAACCAAGAACAACACAACCGACAATGGATCACGCGATCCAAAGTCGCTCGGAACTGTTGCCGCCACAACATCGATCCGTAGCCAAGGCTGCTGTGAGCGGATGTACGCCGTTGGACGAAGAGACGCCTGAAGATTTGACTTCCTCACAAGGAGGACCCACAGCGCCTTTCCAGCCATTAGAGATAGCAGAAGAACACTCTTCCGAACGAGACACCATGAGCTTTGTTCCCAATATGAGTCCTTCGGCTGTTGCTGCCTCGGAGGCTTCCAGGAAGCGCAGATTGCGACAAAGGTGGCCTTCTTTCTCATTGGAAGTGTCGACAACAGCGGATATCGCAAACACGTCATTTATGTTTGCGGACCAACTGCAAACTCAAGAAGACAATCTACGAGAGACTGGCCTATCTCCTGGAAAGGGAGGCCGTCGAGTTCCAATTAATATTCTCAAATTGCCATGGCAGCATCCATTCAGAAACCATGAGAGCAACAGCAACCCATACAAGATCCCTAGAGCCCTGTTTGCGGCTATTTTCTTGACGACGACTCTGGCTTTGTTTTCTGCTTGGGACGCCCAGAATCACTGTATATCCAACGAAACAGATGCCCTGATGGCTCTCCTTGGAGGGGGCGACGACGGGTACTCTGGAGACAATGCCAGCCAAGAAAACTACGACGACCAGGGAACTGATGACGATGTCTACGCCAGCGAGATGTTACTTGTAACAGCAACCTGCAAGGAAATGTTTCGACAAGTCATGGTTCCTGTGGGGCTCATTACTGGGGCTGGGTCATTGTTGGCGCTCGGGATATTGCGCCAGCACCAAAGGTCATACGGGAAGATGAGAGATGGAGCAAAAGTCCCTCTCATGGCACAGAGCCCCCCGTGCTTCTACTCATTCTACCTTCCTCTATTGTTCGTCTCCGGCTTGATTCTGGCCGCCTGGACTGTTGGGATCGTCCTTGTGATGCTACGTCCACGGTCCAATGATAGCGACAATCCCTACACCAGCTTGGCTGCCGTTGATGCAATGGGAAGGGTTGGCGACAACGCAAATCTCTACTACCTTTCTTGGATATCTGAACTTCTCGCTATGTTGATTTTCTACCTATTGGGAGGCGCATTTGTGAGGCAACACTGGCTTCCCATGATTACAGCCCCCGCCGCCGGCACAATGTCGGCAGCACCACCCGTAACTTCCAATCCAAGCACCGTGTCGGCCGCATCCTCCGCATTTCTGCACATCCAAAAACATGCCCTGGCTGGTTCACACATGATCAGCACAAAAGGATCCATGGACAATTCCTTGTTACAGTTTTCTTCCGTCTCCTCCATGCCAGGGGCGATTCCAGCTACAACGCAGCGATACCACTCGTCAAGAATCAAATGGTACCAAACATTCTACAAGCTACGAGTCCGCACTGGAATCTGGGTAGCAGCCTTGTTTTGTAGTTTGGTGATTGTGGCAAGTTCAGCACATTTGTTCCACGAAGTTTTGCTACCTGCTGCGCTAAGCCTGTATGACGATGATGACTATTTGTCAACCAATGATCGAATCAGCTGGTGGAACGTTGTGGAAGAGAATAAAGCCTACGGACGAGTTTGTGTCGTCCTGGCGAACCAAGACAGCAATCTATCGGAAGCACTGTGCAAACGAACTTTCTTCTCGCTTTTGTCGGGGTTTGTGGCTGTAATACTTTGTGGTACCGCAATCGTTCTCCACTTACTGGCACGGCGAAGTGCGGCTGCTGACGCCTTGTATGTGGAAGCATGTGGAGGTGTCTACCACGAACTGGCCCTTGAAATGATGGTCACAAAGAATCACCACTTTCCACTGAGAACCGAACTGTTGCTGAGCGTCGTACTGAGTCTGTGGTTGGGCTGGAACGCGCTTTGCGTGAGCTCGATCCATGGGCCTGCATCCCGCGTTGGCAACCTGTATTATGGAAGTTGGCTCTGCTTCTTGCTCTGCCTGCGAATTAGTCTCGGGTGCGTCGAAGAGTACTTCAATATCGACAACGACGAGGGCGGCAATCATGAGCAAAAACACAATTCGCGACGATACAGCAGACAGCCGTCGTACAGAGCGCCAAGTCTTGCACGCGAAACAGAAGGAGAAACCAACCCAGCAAGTGCATCCGACAATGGCAACGGAGCAAAATCCCATCGGCAAACAAATCAGCAGGGACAAAATGACGAGTCTAAAGATGCACTTGAAAAGGAAAGGGCCAGTCGCCTGAGGAGGTACTTTTTCCTGTTTGCCTTTTCAACTGTTTGTGCTGGATCGGCGATTGATGCAGCAGCAAACCAAGGATTCGCCTTGAGCCTCTCGGAGAAATATATGATTTTGGCCCCGACAACGGTGGCTCTTGTCTCCGCTGCGATGTTCTTGCTTTGTCTTTTCAAGGAGTCTTACGCCATTGTATCACGGTTTTGGTGTGGAGGTGTTCTTTCTCTGGTGTGTTTTGAAGTGTGGCTGCTCGATCTCGTCCTGACCATGCACTCGAAAGACTCTTGGGCAGTGAATGGTGTTGGAGAGATTGAAATGGCAAATTTGTACTACTTCTCGTGGGCATCTATCATTACTGCAGGGATTCAAATGACATCTTATTTTCAGGAAGCGTTGGGATTGGAGTCAGAAGACTACATGTCAGTTGTTTGGGCTGCAATTGGGAAAGTATGCTTTGTCATCCTGGGTGCAGCTCTTCATATTTGGCATTCTATTTCAGACCAATGCGATATTGAATTTCGGAACTCGGCCCTGACGTTTTGTTCAAGGACAGTGCTTGCTATGATTATTGCGGCAACGGGCATCACTATCAGTGGAACTGTGGTTTTCATTCGAGTCCTGGTCCCTACAAGATTCCTCTCTACCAGGTCTAGGGCTCATTGTGAGGCCGTGACATCCATCTTTCTAATGCTTCTTTATGGCGTTGGAACAGCAATGGTCACTGGAATTGGCAGCCCGGGGCAAAGTGTTGGTGATTTGTACTACAGTACGTGGCTGGCATTTATTGTCTCGATTGGTATCTTTATCAGTTGCTACGATCAAATCAAGGTGGCAGAGTTGGAGGCGAAAGAATCAGAGTCCATGCGGGAGAGCTTCTCAACTGATGGGGTTTTGGCGTAGAGCTCTCGGGCGTATAAACTGACTGGCCGCAAACAGGAAATGATCCAAGAACGACAATACATTACGTAAGAGGCATACCGTAGGTGCAAGAGCTCAACGCTTTGGAGGTTTTGAGTTACACCAAGGCACCTTACATGTACTCGTATCAGGAGGGAAGCGCAGATGGTCTTTCGTTAGAACGGTAATACTAGGCAGCAAATTATGTGGATAACTCTAGAACTCTAGCTAGATCTACCGGGGAAGGAAGAACAAAACTAGTGTCTATAGACGTACTTTATGGCTTGACTTAGAGGGTCATCATTCATTCATTCATTCTGCACCCTATTGCAACGCATCCTTTTCTTCACCTCTAGACGTGCAACTCTGTCCGTCTCTGACCGAAGACATCGATAGAGACGGTCTGCCTTTTTGTAATCTGTGTTGCCATACAGAGCCATCTGCAACTCTACCTTGGTCATTTTCATAGCAACAGTCCCTGTCAAGTTCCGTGGAACCGATGCCCGGTCGTCTATGAGATGTCTGCTAACGAGCCAGTCGCAGAGGCTTGTGTTGTCCCACCTTCTGGGAGGTACTGGCAGTACCTTTGGTGTTGTATTGCCGCTCGTTGGTGATGATGAATCATCTGAAAAAATGCTTTCATAGGAATTCGTGTTTTTCAAGGTTGGCGCGGTTTGATCTGGATTGTCGGCCTCAATGACATGAAAAGTGGCATCTTCCCGCAGGCCTTCCCTCAAACAGCGAGTTACGGTACTATGGGAGTAGGGTGGACCATTGTTGTCGTTGTTGCTGCTGATGTTGCCACCAATTGTGCTTCCGGCGTATTTGGAGGCGCGAAGACACTCTTTGAGCACCCGCATACTGGCATCCACTTTGCTGGAGGGACCGGTGCAATCTAGCAAAGTTAAGGTGCCTTTCCGAATCGATGAAGGAGCCTCGGGAGGTGGCAGAATAACGATGCGGCAGATTAAATGACGAGAGAACCAACCACCATCTTTGTTGTTGCTGTTGCCCTTTCCTCCAAAGTTACCGTTTGTACGTCCCATGGCGGTGACAATGTCATCAAAAAGCGCTTCCGGTGTAGCAACAACCTTGGACAGAGCTCCCACATATTTGACCGAACCATCGTCCGTGTCAAGGACTCTGACTGGAGACGGCGATTCTTCATCGAGCAGATCCACGCACAGATTCCCACAGAGCTCCACGATGGTGACTTTCACACTATGATTGACCGGCAATGACGAAAATATGCGTTCGGTGACTACGGGCAGCACAGCCTCCAGAGTGTGTCTCTTTCCTGCTGGCGAGTGTTCAAATATCAGCAGAGTGGCAATTCCTCCACTCTTGGCAGTCTCCACCAGGGAGATGCAGTCACGTGTTTGTGTTTCCATGAGGGGTTCATTGCGGCTGGAATTTTGTCGACTGGGTGTTTTTGTTCTGAGAGACCCGAGTCCAATTCGAGCGGCAATGATTTCTCGATCACTGGCAGAATCGTTGCTTCGCTGAACCACACGAGGTGACGGTGGAAGCTTGGGTGGAGTAAAGAATCCATCGGAATGGTCGATGGTGGAATGTACGGGTGCTGGTGCATTTGTTGATGGTGCAGATGTTGAGTGGGGGAATTCCTCTTCTTCTGTCGGTACCAGTATTGGATCATCTGGCTCGTTCAGCGCTGCTGTTATAGTGGACAAATTCACAGATGGAGAGATGTTTCCCAATAAACTCTTCCACATGGTGTCGCTTGCTTGTTCCAAAAGCTCCACTCAGTCAGAATTCAATCAATCTTCCTGGTGCAAGCCCTGGTTGCTTGGAGGACGTCGTTGTGTGGTGGTGTCCATCTTCCATGCAGGTGATGCTCACTGTGCTTTTTCAAAATGGAACGCTAACCCTAGTAAAGATGTGCTTTTTTCTTGGACGGCCACATTCATTGACATCCATCACTTTTACTCACAGCTGCTGCCATTGTCAAGACAACAGGAGATGCCATGTCTTTCTCTTACGAACAGCAACAGCTCCAAGCGGAGTTTGATCAAGAAACTAGTAGTAGTATAGCTGATGCTGACGAAGGTTCCTCTTCGCCGGTATCATTATTTCTGCTGTTTTGCAATGTTCTTTGGTTTCTGGTGGCCGCTGGCACGTACATCTACTTTCCTCGTCTGGTAAAACTGGGACAGCGACGGCAAGAGCTTGGAAAGTGGATTGCACTGGTGCGGCAACAACGAGACAAAAAGGTTCACAAGGTACTCTTGCAGCAGCAGAAACGAGTTGAACCAAACGAAAGTGATGATTGTTGGAAGACGGCCACACAGACGCGACACGAAATTCTGCAAGGAACATTGCAAGCCCACGAAAACATCTCCCTGTTGGCCCATCGGTGTCGTAAGTTTGGTCGGAGCAAACAGATCAATGCCATTACCGAAGAACTCTACGATGAGGCATTTCAAGCGGCATCAAACTTGGCAAACTTTCAAGAAAAGGACGGCATTGAGCCTCCTCCCCTGTTTGGAGTCCCAGTGTGTGTCAAGGAATGGATTGGCGTCAAGAATACGTATGCTACGGCGGGCATGACATGTCGTCTCCTTCGTCCCGACAAACAGGATTGTCTCTTGGTGGAAACACTTCGAACGGTTGGTGGGGCCATTCCACTCGTCAAGGGAAATGTTGTGCAAATGCTCATGCTTGCCGAAACACACAATCGCATTTGGGGCACAACCACCAATCCTTATGATCTGGCGCGAACTCCAGGGGGGTCATCAGGAGGTGATGCCGCTTTGGTGGCAATGGGATGCGTACCCTTGTCCGTCAGCTCCGATGGAGCCGGGTCTATTCGAATACCGGCATGCTACTGTGGCATTGTTGGATTCAAACCAACCACTTGGAGATCGTCGCTGAAAGATTGCATCAAGCCTCGTTCGGAGGATAAACATGGCATATCCATTGCGCTTTCCACAACCATTGGACCCATGGCCCGGTGTGTCGACGATTGCATCCTTTACATGAAGGCGATTTGTGTCCCGCACTTGTTTCGAAACGCAGATCCGGCGCATTCACCACCCGTACCGTTCCGTTATGAGGAGCTCTACAATCAACCAAAAAAGCTCACCATTGGATACTTTGAAACGGATGATTGGTATGAACCGTGCACCGCATCCAAACGAGCCTTGCGAGAAACCATACACAATCTACAAACAATGGGTGGACACAAGTGTGTACGGTTCGAACCACCGAGCAATGGATGGGACCACTTCGGATTGCTTATTCGAATCAATGCTTCCGAAGGAATTGGAAGGGTCGTGCGAGAAGCGTTAGATGGGGAACTACCCATAGCGGAAATTCAAACGATGCTTTGGGCAGACATGGTACCAATACCCCTTTGGGCTGTGCCTATAATAACGTGGTTGATTCGGCTGGTCATGGGGCCTCGAATGGCACATTTGTTCCAAGCCAGCAGTAAGTGAAACTCGTTGGGTGTGCGTTGCTTTGTGTACCGTATCACACGGTGGATTTGTTGGGAGCATGTTGTTTGGAAACGACTTCAATCCTCCCTCATACAAACTTTTGAAAATGTCAACAATCAAACACACCATGACAGAGGATATCTCCACCGTCTATCAGGTTTGGCAAGCAATGGCCGACTTGATGGAACTACGAAGCAAATGGTCAGACGCAGTGAAGGAGGCGGGGGTGGATGTCATTCTGCACCCGGCCATGCCAACACCTGCACCATTTCTGGGAACTGCAAAGGACAATCCAAACGTCAGTTACATGCAAATTGCGCCTTTGTTAGGATGGCCCAGTGGAGTGGTGCCAGTGACAACCATTCAACGCGACGAACAACATTTCTATAATGACAAGACAAAGGGGGAAGCTCTTCCCAGAGATCAGACAGATCATTTTGCGCGAGCGGCCGCCAAAGTCATGGAGAAAAGGTAAGAGACGAACTACGTGGGCGCTTCCCTTCCTGTGGCACTGCGTTGTCTCACATTGCGTTGCAGTTCTGGGCTGCCAATGAGTGTCAGCATACTGGCACCAGCATTTCGGGATGAGACATGTCTCTACGCGATGAAGGAGATTGAAAAAATTGCCAACTTTCAATCCAAACCGCAGGCATATCTACAACCCGTCAGCTAGCTACCAGGTAGCTGCTTTAAAATAGAGCATGATTGGGTTAGCAGCCACGGATTAAGTTGTTGGTATGTGGGTTGGTGTGTGCAGGGGCTGGTTCAGTACCGGTACCGGTAGTGGCTAATGTCTAAGTAGAAACTTCATCGAAAACAAATGGATGGCATGGGCAGTGCTCCGTTGGCTTCAGAACCCCAAGAGATCCCAGCCCAGTCAGCTACAGGGTGCGAGTCGAGTCCCGACGTTTTAGCTGTTCCACTTAAACCTCGTCGTCCGCACCAGATAAAAGAAAAGCAATGAGACTGGGGCGCGTCGATATGTCAACTCTTCAAGACCAACGGTGCTAACGGTAGGCACCTCTACCATGTCATCTACCGGTTGCATGAAGTAGTCGCGATGCGATTTTAAAATATTATGTATTTCTAACTTTTACGTAAGCGTAGAGTTGCAAAAGATGAGCACCCCGATAAAAATGTTGCTTGAGCTTCTGCCCACATCGTTTGACTCTCTAACTTCTAACCACGTTCCAGTTGGTGTCGTGGACTATTGTAGGAGGCTTCATGTTTCCTTGAGCCAGTGCCAAAGCATGCTTTATTTGCTCCCAGAGCAAGCTCCTGTCAAGCTCGCCGTCGAAACCACTCGGGATGTCGCCGGTGCTACTGCCACCTGAATAGGTTCCACAACCCCTCACAAGAAAAACGTTGTCTTGTCGATCGGTCCGGCTGGCCTTCTCCCACTCGCGAAACTTTGCAACAAACCCACCTTCCGACAATTGGAGGTCGTCAAACAGTAGCACCGCGCCCCACCGGTTCGCTTTCAGGAGCTGCAGTACTTCGTTCCGTTCATTCACTGTGACAATCTTCCACCCTAGAGCGTCCATGTTCCTTGCAAATGCGTCGGCTTTCGTCATGCTCTGCTTGGTTCCCAAAAGGCACACCTTTTCGGGAATAACGTTCGCCCTGGACACGAGTTCGGTCAGTTTCAGGCGCTTCGACGAACGCATGTCACCTTGCCCGCCCGACTTCACTTCCACCTCCATGTCGTCTCTGCCACGAGTATTAGTAGTTCGCCGCGGAGTGGGCGTATTACTCATAAGCTTGTCCATCGCCTCGTCCGGAGGTGACCTTCCCCAATTCTTGTCGGAATCAGGAAAGACGAATTGATTTCGTCGCATTGGGATCTTGTCCAGTATAGCACTTAACTTTTGCACTGCCTGCCCAGTGCACAATTCTCCAATCACTTTGGTTGTCATGGGCTTGGCTCGATATTCATTCATACCTGCCGCGAGCCCCATACTGATATCTGCCTCGTTGGCGTAGGCGGACATTCCAATAATGTACTGGGAGAACTGCGGCCGGTGCTTTTGTTCCCACTGACGATAATGTTGGACGCATTGAGGTCCACTCAAATTCGGCATCATGAAATCGCAAAATGTCACGTCAAAGATCTTGTCCTGCAACTCTGCCAGTCCTTCGACTCCATCAACCGCTTGAAAGACTTCGTATCCCTTTTTGGACAGAGCACGTGCAATGCTCTTCCGAACGACCGTCGAGTCCTCGATGACAAGAGCTCTTCTATACCTCGTTGGCTTGGAGGAGGAGTCTTCAGTTGTCATTGCAATGTCCATTTTATGGGCAGCAGCAGCGGAGTTCTTTGGAGTCTCGGATGATGACGATGAAGACCCAGTCACTGTCGCCGCTGACCTGGCTTGTTTCATTTCAATGGGATGAATCGTGGAGGAGAGAACCTCTTGCTCGACGTGGGTCGTGGTGGTGCACTTGTTGGCATCCGTGATGGGTGAGACCACTGCTGGCGCGGGTGGTTGCATCATCATGGATGCGTCTGCCTCCTTGATGGGAATGGAGAACCAAAAGTAGGCTCCCTTTTTGGGCCGCCCCTTGGAGTCGATGCTTTGAGGTGACAAGCCATGTGATCTGTACCCGTATTTGCCCCCAAGAGCGCTGACTTGTGATGCCAAGGAATTCAATCCCAACGTCGACATTTCCTGTTCCATAGCCGTAGTCCCACACTTGTTGTGCAGACAATCGTGGTCTGCTGCAACTACTGCAGTAGCAGCGGGACGACTATCTTCGCACTCAAATACGAGCTGCCCCAGCCTTTGAAAGACACGGAATTGGATCTGACCATGAAACGTCTTGGAGCAAGCGCTGGACAATAGATTGAGCGAAGCTCTGAGGATCTTGACGTCATCGCTCATGATGTGTAGCGGTACATCCGGCTCTACCGAAAAGATGACTGGAACTCGTTTGGGCAGAGGATCAATAATGCCATGGAGTCGCTGCATGCATTCTTTCACGTCCACACAAGCAGAAGACGCAGTGCCGTCGTCGTTGCCGCTGGTGAGAAGAGCAGTGTTCGTTCCGCTGCTCGGCTTGGCTTTGTCTTGTTTCTTTTCACATGTATTGGAAGTAGCTAGTGAATGTTCCGTTTCTTCCAAATGTTGCAGTGTTGTAGTGCATATCTGCTGCATCATATCGGCGGTGGCCATGGTGGTGGCTAGACTCTTTTTGTGTCGTAGTTCGAGTTGTTTCTGCAAGCCTTCATCGGCCTGTAGTGTTTTGAGTGTTTGTCGCATCCCCGTGAGCGGAGTGATGAGATCATGTGCTGCCGAGGCAACGAGCTGCGAAGCGTCTCTATTGACCTTTTGTTTGATTTCTCTTCTATCGACCATTGCCTTCATTGCCATGGCAGCAAAGTCCTTCAAATTAGCCTTTTGAGCATCTGTCATGCCATTGTGCCATGGCTTTGTATCTACAATACAGTAGGTTCCCAATCTGTGTCCTTCCGGCGACAGCAGCGGAACTCCTGCATAAAACCGCAGGTGTGCCTCACCAGTGACATAGACGGAATCGCGAAACCGATAGTCCTTTGTACAGTCGTTGACAATGAGCATGTCCTCCTTGTGCATGATTGTGTATCGACAAAATGCCAAATTACGAGGACCATCTCGAGAATCGCCCAGTCCATGTTGCGACGCGAACCATTGTCGTCCAATATCAATCAGAACCACAAAGGTCAATGGAACATCGAATACTCGAGCACCCAGATCACACAGTCGATCAAACGCCTCTTCTCGTTCGGCACCGACAATCTGATAGGACTGGAGGACTCTCAAACGCTGGACCTCCTTGGCAATCGTTTGAGGTTCTGTGGTTTCCGCGTCGTAGTTGGTCAACGTCCAATCCCAATCATCGTCCAGAGACACTTCTTCTGCGTCGTCCTCTGCTGCTGCAGTGTCGTCCATTCGCTCGTCGTCTGCTGCGTCGCGATGCTCTGCGCAGTCTTCGCGAGAAGCAATATTCATGTTCATGAGCGCCAAACGAAGGTCGTCCTCCGTGTCAAAATTGACGATCGAACGACCTGCGGCTTCTGTTGGTGATGTTGACAATGACATGGTGGATATGTTCAATGTGTATTTGTAGTGGGGATTGCGATGGTTGGAGGCAAGGATAGATAAAGGAACGGGAGAAGACAGAGCACTATACAATCGCCACGTCGTTTTCGTGGTGGTTCTCGGTGCAGCCTGGGTATTATTAACAGCTTGTGTTTTTTCCGACGCAACAAAGCAGCGTTGCCTTTTCTTGCTGCTTGTACAGATGGTTGGGTCTTTAGAATAAAATTGTTGCTTCTTTGTGTTCCAGCCCAATATGGTAGAGCTGGAGAACCACCAGCTATTACGAGTAGCTTTATACTCTTTAACTGCAATTCAATGGCCGATAAGCAGTGTTTGGTGGGCCCAGCAACAACTGCTGCCTGTTGTTCTTCGATCGAACTCAAGTTTGGAAAATTGGTGCGAGAGAAGTGGGAGTCAGAGTCAACCAGATGTTCAAGTCGCGTTGCGTAGTGCGCGCTATGCCTTGTATCAGCCTTCCTACGAATATTTATCTATATTCCATGCTAAATAGTATCCAAGACTGCTTTTGGAGTTTATTTTGGGAAGCTTCTTGGCAGCTTCTTGTATTCTCTTTTGACGCGCCCCTCAGGGTCTCTTGATGGCCAAGATAAGTAAGTCCGCTTTCGCATTGTCCCTTGCAGCCGTGTCCATTCAAACCGCCAGATTATTACCGTTTATTTTGTAACAAATGATTGCAAAATGTACATAATATATAATTTTACATAAATGATTACTCTATGTACTTTATTTTAATTAAAAAACAGAATTATTGTTTGACACAGGATAGAGCATAGAGTAGGAATTCATATTTTTCACAAACAACTGGTAGGTATAGTGACTTTCGCAATGTCTTGAATCATTCCACAGCATGTGTATTTAAGTAACAAAAACTTAGGTCCGAACACCTAGTAGCCATTGGACATTATTGTGTCTTGCGGACCGACGCGAACTCGAGCACCGCTGTAACTCTCTTGTCTCTAGCTTGCTACCAGCTAGAGCTCGCTCTTGCTAGCCACCTGGAAGCTTGAGTGATTCGAAAAATAAATTTAATAGACCTATCTTTCTTAATTAAATTCAAAGGGCCGTCGTACGATGTAGGTACCCCGGTACGTACGCTGGTTGCTTTTAGGAGTTCTCCCGAGCAGAACTTCAAAGGCGGTCTGGATCAAGGAATTGGCTTCAACTTCCAAATGCGCAAGATCAACTCGAAAACTCGAACCGCATTCATTCGCACATATTATTACGGTAAAGGTATCTGCTCCCCATGAAACTGGGAATACAACCGTGTACATGGAGTACCAGGCTCTACGTGTTACCCTGTCTTTCCCTTTGTTTTGGGTGTTTCTACCTTTCTCGACCTTC
>CAICTM010000421.1:24072-68206 GCA_903772945.1 Seminavis robusta | reverse complement strand
TTCAGGATGGGGTTGGGAGACACGATTCTGACCTCTAAGTGTCCTTCCCTGAGTGGCGCCCTTGGTTCCATACTGAGTGGTAGCATCGAGAGTTCGCTTGATAGTCTCATCGGTAATCCTGGGAAGAACCTCCTGAGTTTGGCTGTGCTCTGAGTCTTGATCTTCTTGGACTTGGGTGGGAACTAAAGACCGGTGTGGTGTTTGGCCTTGTTGTTGGACCGAAGTGTTCCGTGTCCTCGTCATCCGATACAGTCTCAACCTTTGGCTTAGCTTGTGTTGAAGGTGGTCCTGAACAATCCTCCCCAGCACCTGATGACAAAGGGGCTGCCAAAGGGGTGGGCGTTTAGTGCCGGCGCCGGCGTTGGGCCCGGGTTTGTGACATGGCATTGCCATGGAGTATCAGGATCAGAAGCATAACCATCACTGTCATCCGAGGAGTCTGAGTCATAACCGTGGGATGCTCGTTCCATGAGGGGGGGAAGGTCAATCTCGTCAGAGATGATGTGTGCCATGGCTTCCATAATGCCACGAACGATCAATGGACTGGTTCTGTCGGTCAGAGTGGTCAGAAGTCGTCATCAAACTCTAAGTCGCCCAAGGGGTCCAGTGGGAACTCCCCATCATCGTAGAGGGTTTGTCCTGCTGAAGGAACCATTCATCCGCAGGGACAGAGTCAAGACAGGAGGGATCCCAGGCATGAGGACTGGTGAGGTCCACATGGGGGATACTACTGTCACTGAGCTCCTGGTCATTAGGTGGCCGAGTTGGACATAGGGTAGCCCGGACTGGATGGCCATGGCACCCTGAAACCATTGGGGTCACAAAGTAGGGGTCGAGCCCGGTGACAGTCAGGGCCTTGTCATGGACACGGCACCCGAAATGCTCCAACTGACCTGGAGAGAGAATGGTTTTCCCATGGGACATGGCAGCACCCTGGTGTATCAGACCAATGATGAGACCATGGTCTGTGAGGATGTAAGCAGCTGCCGTGGCAAGCTGGAGGTCTCTGAACTGTATGGTCATCAATGCCACTGAGATCAATGAATTGACCGTAGCGGTGAATAACCCTGACATCCTTGCCAAGGATGCAGCCGTTGGCTCCTCGGTCCATGAGGGCTCGCCACATGAGCGTGGACCAGGAATGTTTGGAAACGGTGTAGATCACAGAACCGGGCGTGCTGGAATGCCCTGGAGACGACCTGTCCAGCACAGTAACTGGTCGTTCCTTGCAATTGCCGCGGAAGGTAGCCCCTCCGAAGATAGGTGGTATGCTACTCCGCGAGCATGGGTGGTGCCTGGTTTCCTGGGGCTGGACCTGTTCAGCACATAAACAGATCGCCGAAGATAGGTGGCATGCTACCCCGCGAGCATGGGTGGTGCCTGGTTTCCTGGGGCTGGACCTGTTCAGCACATAAACAGATCGCCCCTTCAAAAATCCGGCTCCGGCTCAGGTTCAGGCCGACGTACAGGCATCTGACTAGAGGAACAGTAGGCCTGTAACTTAGTTTCGATGTCATCACCCGTGGCTTTGGCAAAGGCAGATGGTGATGCAGAACCAGTATCAGGGTTGAACGAGACGGTGTAACACTGTCGTTTGCCTGTGTTTTTTGACATCATTCGACGGACACCCCCAGGGTGTTTGTCATTTGCCTTCGCATGGGGTGCCGAATGTGATAGGGAAGCCGTAGGTTTGCAAACTGAAGGTGTCGTATCTGTAAGGTGTCTGCCGTGGGTGACTTTAGGGAGCCGTGCCGAGTAAGTAAAGAGGCAAGTTGATAGGGGGTGTATGGCGATCCCCCGACTGCACGGTCAGCTTCACTGTTGGAGTCCATTGTGCTGTTGGCATCGACGCTGTGGCTTGGCTTTTGTCGTTCTTGTTGGCGGGACATCTGGCGGGGCCTGTTTGGCGGCTGGGATGTCCCACATCAGTACTTTTCTTAGTCCGTGGGTAGCATGTGTAAGGGTACAATGGGAAACGAGTAGCGCCACTTCTTCTTGCCCGTATTGGAAAGTTGGGTCCAATGTTGGTCTGGGGGCCGGACAGAGGGGTCCCTCATGGCCGCAAACGCTTGGAAATGAGTGGGGTCATCTGGTTGGCTATCCATGCCATCAGGTTGCTCGACTTCAACCTCAGACGCGTCGATCACAGCCATGTTGGCCCTGCAGGATCTGCCGGTGGGTACTAGAAGCTTGTGATTGACATCAAACCTGGTAGAAGCGTTGGTCAGGACCTCATTGTATTTCTCATATGAATAAGACCGATCTGGTGGCGAGTTGGGCATATGTGGGGTCACCGTTAAAACGTGCACATGTTACTGTTGTACGCTCCGTAGTTCTCTCTGGCGCTGACGTTATTGAGAACCTTGATGTCAATGAACGCCTGCTGCAGGAATAGTTTTTTGATACTATCACTGAGTTTAACCTGCGCGTTGGTCTTGGCGTCATTGTACCGTGTGAGAACCTCATCGTATTGGATGATGAACTCCACTTCAGAACCCTTGGTTGTGGGGTACTTGACCCTGGTGAGCCAGTTGAGGGTCTCCACAGGCTCCAGTGTACCTTCCACAGAGGTGTGGGCTTCCTTGATCAATGCATGTAGAATATGGAAGCAGTCACAATCATGGAATTGTTCCTTGACTATCACCATGCCCTTGGTTGTCTTGAAAAAAAAAAAATGATATTTCCGTGCAGGACGGGAACTAACCCTTCCGGTGTTTGCTGATTATGTATCCCAAGACAACACGAAGACGTAGCCACGGATACAATCTATAGCAGCACGCCAGCTATTGATGATGGGTCCACTGCAGCCCAACTTTTCATTGGCAGGACCTCCCACTACAGGACACTTCGCCCCGCTGGAAACTCTGATGCCAGTTATATCAGGAATCTGATGGATGAGATCAGAAAGCTTGGTGCCATGAACAGGATACGGTCCGACAATGCTAAGGCCCAGTGCAATCAGAGGGTCAAGGATATCTACAGGACCTTTTGCATCGACGACTGGCACTCTGAGGCCTACAAGGGCAACCAAAACTTCGCTGAGTTGGGCTGGAGGGATACGAAAGCAAAGATCCAAATGGTACTGGACACCCGGGATGTCCCCTCTGAGTGCTGGCTCTTGTGTGGACAGTTCACATCCGCCCTACAGAACCACATCGCCCTGGAGTGCCTTGGTTGGCGTACACCTTTTGAGTGGCTGTTTGGTTTCACACCGGATATCTCAGCCCTTATTCAGTTTGAGTTCTACGAACCTGTATATTACCAGAAGTACGGTGGTTCATTTCCAGAAGATTCTGTTGAGGCGGTGGGTCGGTTTGTCGGTGTAGCGGAGGACGTGGGTCATGGGATGACTTACAAGATATTGACGGAGTCAGGCAAGGTCATATGCAGGGCGGTGGCCAGGACGGCAAGGAAGGGAGCTGAACTCAGCAACTGGAAGGCTGATGGACTAGCCCCGAAGCTGGCCCCCAAGCCAAAGCCAATCTCAGGACAGAAGGCCTCCACAAGCGAAGCTGACCTTGTAGTCGGGGCCGCTCTGGAGACTGAAGTGATTGAGAAAGGCATCGAGATAGAGGAGACGGAGGAGAATGGGGAGTTTCACAACTCCATACGCAAGAATATATCCTATCCAACCTTGAACACAGGGATGTCCTAGACGGTGGCAACCTGCCAGTCATTGACATCACCAACCTTCTTAACAGGACCTTTATCACCCACCCCAACGAGGAAGGCGAGCAGCATAGAGCCAAGATTGTGTCTGCCGAGGCCACAGGAGAAACCAACGCAGACGGATCAGCAGCTGTATACAGGTTCAAGTGCAAACATGGGGACGAGTACTTTGAGGAAGTTTTGGCATACTCAAAGATGCTGGAATGGTGTGAAAGGGACCTGGACAAGGATGACATGTACCGGATCGAGGCTGTCATCCGACATCGTCCCTCCCGAACTAAGTCCAAGTACGAGGTGCTGATTCAATGGGCCAGTGGGGAGACTTCTTGGGAGGATATGGGGAGCATCTTCAATGATGACCCTGTGTCAATTTCCATCTACGCATCAAAGAATGGCCTGCTCAAGGTCGATGGATGGAAGCGATGCAAACCCTATACCAAGAACTCCAAGGTGTTCGCACGTATGGTACATCAAGCAAAGTTGAAAAGCTTCCGCACCAAGCCCATTTATCAATACGGTTTCCAGGTCCCAAGAAACCACGCTGAAGCTGTTTTCATCGACGAGAAGAATGGCAACAGCAAGTGGCAGGATGCAGAGAGACTGGAGATTGCCCAATTGATGGAATACGACACCTTCGAGTCACTGGGAAAGGGTACCCCAGTCCCAACAGGCTACCAGAAGATACCATGTCATATGGTCTATGCCGTCAAACATGACGGGCGGCACAAGGCAAGGTTTGTGGCAGGAGGCCACAGGACAGAGACACCAGTAGACCCAACCTACTCAGGTGTTGTGTCCTTACAGGGCATCCGTCTGGTTAGTTTCTTGGCTGAGTTGAATGGGCTTGAACTCTGGGCAACGGACATTGGCAATGCATACCTGGAAAGCTACACGACTGAGAAGGTGTGTTTTATTGCTGGTGGGGAGTTTGGAGACATGGCTGGGCATACGATGAAGATGATCAAGGCCCAATATGGCCTCAAGTCATCAGGCAAGTGTTGGCATGATAGACTGTACGATGTGCTTCACGGATTTGGCTTCAAGCCCTCTAAGGCTGAGCCAGATATCTGGATGCGTGATTGTGGCGATCACTATGAGTACATCGGTTGCTATGTTGACGACCTATTGATAGCTTCCAAGCAACCTCAAGTCATCATCGATCTGCTGCAGGCTCCACCACACAAGTTCAAACTCAAAGGAACTGGACCTGTTACCTTCCATCTGGGATGTGACTTTGAAAGGGATAGCGACGGAATCCTGTCCATGACACCAAGAAAGTACATTGAACGTGTCAAGGCCCAGTACGTATCCTTGTTTGGGGAGAATCCATCCACTAAGGTCACCAGTCCAGTGGAGAAGAACGACCACCCAGAGCTTGATACCTCTCCTCTCCTGGATGATGATGGGATCTCAAAATACCAGTCCCTGATTGGAGCTTTGCAATGGGCAATTTCACTTGGGAGATTTGATATTGCAGTCTCTGTAATGTCAATGTCGTCCTTCAGGGTGGCACCCAGGGTGGGGCATCTGGAAAGACTCAAGAGGATCACTGGATTCTTGGTCAAGATGAACCAGGCAGGAATCAGGATCCGCACCAACGAGCCAGACTACTCCCAACTGGAATACCGAACCTACGACTGGACAAGGACGGTCTATGGGGAGGCACAGGAGGAACTCCCAGTAGATGCCCCACAGCCGAAGGGCAAGCCGGTAGTGTTGACGACCTATGTGGATGCAAACCTATACCACGATTGGGTCAATGGCAAGGCAGTCACTGGTGTACTGCACTATGTGAACCAGACCCCATTCGAATGGTACTGCAAGAAGCAAGCTACTGTGGAAGCAGCCACATACGGCTCTGAGTTCGTTGCTGCCAGGGTTGCCACCCAACAGGCCATTGCAGCCAGAGTTACACTCAGGTACCTTGGTGTGGAGGTAAAGGGGCCAACATACATGTTTGGTGACAATGGGTCTGTGGTGACAAGTTCCACCCAGCCCCATTCGCCCCTTAAGAAGAGACATCACGCCCTTTCCTACCACTTCGTCAGAGAAGCCATTGCTGCAGGGACCATCTCGTTTCATCATCTACCGGGAGCGATCAACCCCGCAGATATCCTGACGAAACACTGGGGTTACTCCCAGATATGGCCCATTCTGAAGGCAGTTCTGTTCTGGCAAGGAGACACAGCTGATCTCCTAGACACCACCATGGACACATCACATGGTGGGGAGCGATGAGTGGGAATCCACGTGAACTCCCATTGTGGTGCGAAGCAGCTGTGCTGGTTTAGCCAGGTGGAAGAATCGCTGTGACATCTGTATACTCCAACCGTAAGGTCAGCAGTGCAGCCATCTGGCAATACAGAAATAGCTGAGGAACTCTATATACCCAAGGATGATGCAGTTCTTCAGCCAAGACCAATATAGAAAATTAGCTTGCCAGCACCAGCCAAATGAGAGAGCCAAAGCTGCATGGCTGAGTGCTGCCGAGGATTTGTGTTCAGTTGATTTTAGCATAGTTTAAAGAAGAAAAAGTAATGAAAGGATAGTTGACCAGATACAGCCTCAGTAGCACTAGTTTCCCCACAGTCGAAGCCTTCCTGTGTGGATTGTGCCAAGGCAAAGAGTAAGTTGTTCAATCATTGCTGTGGAGATTGAATAACAGTGGCAGCCAGCTTTGTGGCTGGCCCATTCCCAAGTGCCAGAGGAGTGAGACCTCCAAGCAGAGTTCTCCCTCCCAGCTCTTGTGCACCTACCAGCTGAGTTCCTAACTGGAATTCATAGATGAGCCAATGCTGCATAGACCTGTGAAAAGGAATTTGGTACCGTTTATGCAAACCATCATACAAATCTATAGTAAAATAGTACCATTGTGCTTTGTCTACACAACATGCTACTCTACTAGTATCTCGCTACTAGCTAGCTAGCTAGGTACGTCTTTTATGCAGATTTCCTCCTCTTTCTTTATCTCTAACCCTTGGTTATCAATAAAATGATTTTATTAACAAAATCCATAATCGTCAGTGGCTCCCCCTAGGGTCGTTAGTAGGTGTTGTTGGGTATGGCTGCTCTCATCCTTGACTGATGCCGTGGCACTCCTGTGATTCAAGGAGTCCATGAATAAAGCCAAGTGCTTGCTTGTGTCGGTCTCATAAAGTAGTGGCTGCTTCGTTTCATCATCTTGTATGAAGGTCACTCCTTTCTTGTTGGCTTCGGCTGTGGCAATCCAAGCTGAGTGCCGAATTCCAACTCTAGGAAGCTTGGCCCAGCAAGGTTTCCATCATTGGTATCCACTGCTGGTGCCGCTTCTTCTACTGTTGGGTTGTCTGGACTTGTAATTGTTGGGATTCCTTGGAATCCCTCTTCTCCTTCTTCATCGGAAGCAATGTCTGGAGCATACTGTTTGGATGCCCTTGGTACTAGCCCTGGGGCGTTCCCATCCTTAGAATCTTCATCTGATTCCTCGGATTCCACTGTTTCTTCATCTGAACTGGAGTCTCCATAGACTTGTAGGTAGCTCTCATTTCCGTTGACACCATCCACTCCTGCAGGCTAACCTACAGGCAAAAATGCAGTATAGCACGTATCTACCCCCACTTCCACTATGATTCCTTGTTCAATTCACAGGATAAGGACCTCCACCAGAACATTGAACGATACCTCCAGCTCATCCACCCCCATTATTACACCAAACTGCAAGAAAAGGAAGAAGGGGCTGATGACGAGGAAGAAAAAGACAATTAGGATAAGGTAGAGGAGGAGGGAAAGAAGGAGTCCGAGGATTCCAATTTCGATGACACTGACGGGAGCCACGATGGTCTTGATGATAAGAAGAAGCCCCCCAAGAAAAGGGTTGATGCAGAGGAGACTGACGCAAGCAAAAATGGTCTTGGTGATGAGAAGGAGCCCACAGAGAAAAAGTTTGAAGCAAAGCCTGTGGAACTGGGTACCAGAACGATGGAGAGAAAAGAGAACTAACATGGTTTTTGTCTACTTATACTACTATGAACTCTTCTACTCATTGTTAGGTCTCCCTTCATGTAAACTTCATGGTGAACGCCATTTCATCGTCATCGGATGAGCAGGACGACAGACTTTCTGCTTTATTGTTGCCTTCCTTAGCCTCCAGTTTATTATTGACACTTCCAATAGAGACCCTGTTTGCTTTTGTGGCAGGAGGAGCAGTTTGTTTTCTGACAGCCTTTACCGTCTCGGCTTGTTTCGGGAATACAGGACGGTACAGCTCTTCGTCGCCCTCCTCATCCGAGGAATCCAAGACAATTTCATATACTTGGTCCTCTCTCTGCATTCTCCCTCCTCTCTCATCTGATTCTGACTCATCGTTGCTACTATGGTCGCTGCTGTCATCTTTGCACGACAGTTTCTTATTACCATACAAGTCGACTTTCAACTCCTCCAAGTCCCCACCAACCGTTTCATCATCATCACTTGATTCCATGTTAGCTTCATCGTCAAGCATCCTCTTCCCATACACATCTACTTTCAGTTCCGAGGTTGAAACAATGCAAACTGGGATGGGATCCTTGATGCGGTACCTTTTCATGAAAAGCCTGCAGTGTTCCTTCTGAAGCATCTTTTCCACAGCCTTCTTTGTGAAATTGATAGTTCTCTTGTCAGCTATCAAGTGCTTGTGGCAGCTATCACGAATCTCTGGTCCCAAGCAGTGGCAAGGCATGCTTTGAGGTGACAGATGTCACAGTGGGGAGCTATGATGCCATCATGCTTGTCCTCCTTGCTCTGTCCATGGCCCGGCGGCCTGTACACTATCTTGCCCTCGCTAGGCTCGTACTCAGATGACTCTCTTGGGTATCCTTCCACTGTGAAGTTCAGCCTTGATTGTTTGCTCTCCGCTGCTCCGCTGCTAGACTCCTTCCTCTTCCCTTGTCTGTGCTTGGCAGTCCTTGATCTTTGACCACCTGCTGCAGTCCTCTTCTCACCAGTCTTCTTCCCTTGACAGGTTGCTTTCTTGTCATTGGTCTTCTTGCTTCTCTTCTTCTTACTATTAGCACCCGATCCACTATCAAAAACATGGCCCATCTTCTCCATGAAGAGGATTCGACTCGCTGACAGTGTTTCTGGAGGTGAAATTGGAGCGTGGTCTTTTAGGTTTCTGGTGGCCCACCAATCACCTGGAGCCCTCGACTTGTTGAGCTTGAACTCGAAGCAAAGATTACAGGTATCTTCTTCAAGACACAGAGGGCACCCACTATACAAGATCCTGGTAGCATTGCTTGGCATACGCTTCTGCATCTGCACACTCGCTATCCAACCAAGAACCAGGAAGTGACATATTATTCCTTTGTTTTTCGTTTTCGTTTGTCCAAACAAGATTTTTGTGAGACTGACACATTTTCAAAATCTAGGGTCAGCATGCTACTATGCATGCAGTTTAACGACTACATCCACAGTCAAAAAATAATGAGACATAAAATTGATTTCCTCCAGTATGGTAAGGACTAAACCAACTGCAAGCAAAGTAGTCGACGGGCAACATCCCAGATTCCGGAAGGTGCTAGCAAGGCGGGCCGCCAGCCAGGAAGGTCCCTCCTCCATTGAAGGTGTGTGTCAAAAAGAGACAGCGCTATCGCCCAGGAACCGTGGCTCTCAGAGAATTTCGAAGGTACCAGAAGTCAACCGATCTCCTAATCAGGAGACTGCCCTTTCAGCGTCTTGTTCGAGAGATAGCTTCTGATAGTAGAAAAGACATCAGGTTCCAAGGGTCTGCAATGGAAGCTCTCCAGCAAGCGTCAGAAGCCCATCTTGTGAACATGTTCAAATGTTCCAATAAAAAAACAATATCTTTTATAACGAATATGGTGTCAATGGGCAAGCACTCCTGCACTGACTATTCCCCCAGGCCGAAGCGAGGGTTGATCTCACAGAGAGGCAGCCAAAGGCACCCTCACCGGCATCACACTCCCAAAGGAGATGATGCATTTATGTATCACTACAGTATTTTACATTGGCAGATTCACAGAATCGTGCCGAACATTGAAGACGGAAAGAGGTGGGCAAATGGCATGGGAGAGTTACTGGGGAGGAAAGGAGGGGAGGAGGGGAGGACGAAAGAAGGGAGAGTCCCCTATCCAGTCTCAAGTCGGGTGGTGCAACTCTCTTGCAGAATAGGCTCCCAAGTATTGATCCATTGTCAAATTGATGAGGTTGGCTATTGGGCTCTAGTATGGAATGATGTTTAGAGAAGCCAGAGGTGCTCTGGAAGCAACTGGTCAGTGTATTTGGTGTAAAGCAGGTCAAGTTCATGGATGGCTTGTTGGTTTTCTGCCTGGGCTTGGGCTTGGGCAATTTTGCTATGTCTGTCTTCATTCCGGGCTTCCCAGAGGTCCCACCACTGTTTGTGCATTTCATGGATTAATCCTGTGAGCCAGGACTGACCATTCTTCCTTGATGTTTTGAGGTTGTTGTCTTTTAAGTGCTGATCTTGCTTCTGGGCCCAGAGTTTGGAGAATCGCCCTTTGAAGATGTGTTCCCATCCGATGTTGTGTTGGGAATCTATGATGTCCTGGATATCAGCATTGTGTTCAATTGACTCAATGTCACCATCATCTAGGAGGGTGTTGAGTGCAGATGTGATAGCGGCATGGAGGGATGGGTGAGTGTTGTGTTTGTCTAGATACTGCTTGATTGCTTTTTTCCAGTTGTCTCGGTCAGTTTGTCGTTTCAGGCAACTCATGACATGGTCCTTGTCCTCTTCGTGGTAGCCGCAGGATGCACATGCAATGGGATATTTGGGGTCGTACTTGTTGACTTGGGTACCCACGGGGTGCCAGCCGATCGGATACTTTATCATGGAAGTTTGGTGTGCTTTCATTCGATTTAATGCTCGTCCATGACACGTCCAGTCAATGTCATCAAATATCTCCTGGTCCCATTCATACTTGTCCATGAGAAATGCGGCATGGTCAGGCACAGATCGAGCCAATTTGAGTTCATGCTTGATGTTGTGGGTGAGAGTCCCATAGGGCAAGTTGATTTGACATCCACTGGTGGGCAGGATGGGGACTTTGGAATGGTCAAAATTGGGGTGGGCCTGGAGCCAGTCATCAGCCAACTGATCAGCCTCAATGTTGAGTTGAGCCTCTAAGTTCAGTTCGTCATATGGTTTAGCGTCGTCCTGGTGTCCTTTGACATGAAGAATGCTGGGGACGGATTCGGGAACATGTTCAAATGTTCCAACCTTTGTGCTATCCATGCCAAGAGAATCACCATCATGCCAAAAGATATCCAGCTAGCCAGGAGGATTCGAGGTGAAAGGTTTTAGGTACTATTCTATAGTCAAGAGAGACCTGAAAAATTAATGTATAAGATAATATGTGTTCTTCTTTGTTGCCTTCTTTTGTGCATATACCCATATGTCTTTCGTCAGTGCAGCCTTGACTGTTTTTTGGTTTGCATGAGGGCGTAATTGTTTTCTTTTCGTGCACTTTGTGAATGTGACAACTCCTCTTCTAGGACCGTTAACCCGTGGTTATAAATATATATAGGTATACATATATAGATAGTAGTATACCTGGTCTGTGCAAGGATCGAATCATGCGCCTGCCGTCCCTGTCATGCCAACTCGGGTCACATACATTCTGCGGCCTGTTCGAACTCATTACTTAGCCAAAACTCTGGGAGTTCACTCTGCCCCTTCTGTAGAGTGAAACTACAGAGCAAATTCATTGTTTGGCAGAGTTTTTCGTTTTCAGTGTAGTCATGCTTGGGACCACGGGTTGCCTTGACGGCTCCATAGGTTCCATATCTTGTATTGAACCACTCCAGAGTGCGGTTATTTACCAGCTTCATCCTGTGGCTCGACATCAAGTCGTCCACATGGAATCGAATTGTCTGATCCTATTGGCCACACATGGATCGTACAGATTAAACACGAATCCAATTTCCTCCAGGTCACTCCTGAAGAGCTTGTACCAGAGCAGAGCTGCCAACACCATGTCATAAATGGCTCTCTCCACGACAACATAAAGGACAGGACGTCCCTTTTTGTATGTCAAGAATGAAGCATAAGTGTCAGGGTCAATCTCCACAAGTAGGTCTGCAAGGGTTCCCTCAATGATCATGAGTACCCTGTCTTCACCTGGTTTGACAACTGGCATTGGAGTTTGGATAAAGGCATTGGGGACATCCAATGACATCACATCCCTATCTACAGATGCATCGACACACATCGACAGCATCAAACCTTCAAGTGATACTGTTGGGCTTCTGGCATCCTCCTTCTGGTTGTACACCCTTGGAGGTTTTCCATTGTAGACTGCACGGGCCTTGACCGTGCCATCCCTTTTCTCAGTCACAAACATGAGAGCCACTTGGGCTTTTTTCAATTCGGAGTCACTGGGGGATGGGCAAAATTTGCAATAGCCCTGTATTGTATTGGAGTGTGATTCGCCAAAATCAGTTAAAAAGACAAAATACGTATTTTTGCCGGAAGATAAATTTAATTTAATTGGATTGCATTGGATTGGATTGCATTGAATTGGATTGAATTGGATTGAATTGGATTCCAAATAGTACTGTTATTTTTATAGTAAACCGTAATTCAATGCAATCCAATCTAATTCAATGCAATACAATCAAATCCAATAGAGAAAAACAGCCAAAGTAAAAGATTGGCTTAGCGCACACAATTTTTACAAAAACGCTCTAACAAATTCAACACAGAGCCATGGGCAAGTTTGCTCATCCCCCTGCACTGGTTCGGATCAATTGGGCTGAAACAAACACAACTGTGGAGTGGATCCATTTCTTTTAGCGCCGCCTCTCTGGCTTTGTTGCCCCACACTTTCAGACCTTTGGATAACACTGACGATAGTTTACGTCAGTCTCTCACACACTTATTAATGAAGCATTTATTTAAGCCTTTTCTACCAAAGCTACACAAAAACTAGTGCAATAGACAAACACGCAGGAGTAAGATTTGATGAACACATTCCACAATACTAATATTTTACTATAGGTATGCACTATGGATTGTAAACATGTTACATTATTCCTTCTTCTTATTACGCCTCCACAAAGGTTGACATGTGTCCAGGACTATTGAAAAGTACACTATTATTACACTCATTTATTCAATGCATGATTCGAAATTGAGGCTTATATCTCCAAGAGAGACCTTACTAATGCCTGCGCAGGATTCAGAATGTCCTATTCTTACTGGTGAACTGAAAGATATAATGTACAGAATTCGAATCTTGCATATTAGGCAAGCCATTGCACCCCATAGCATAATTCGCTATATAAATACTGTGTGAGATGTGATCGCGTTTGCACATCAAGATCAACCTCAACCCTAATGAAGATCTACCTCGTAGCGTAATTCCCCTCAAATTTTAGTTCTTACCTTTACGTCGAACTCCCCACCATGTGATCCTTCACATCGACCTCAGTTCATAGGTTATGAGCCCAAAGCGTCATCGTTCTCGCAGTGAAGATATCGCGTAGTGTAGAGCAGGGCGAAGCCGTGATCTGCGCTTACACCACATCGAGCTGCAATGATGAGACGATGCGATTTGGAAGATGACAACAACAACATGGTGTTGTTGATCCACTCCGCCGTGGTAAAGCGGATGGATTTCGAGTTCGAGTTTCTCCTAGAAATTCGAACTCAACGTGAAGTATCCAGCACATTAAGATGGCGATGAGGCTGTTCCAACTACCGTTTAAGGGGTAGATTGACTGAGCTCTCATTCGTGCAGCGGTACGT
This sequence comes from Seminavis robusta, assembly GCA_903772945.1. Lineage (NCBI taxonomy): Eukaryota > Bacillariophyta > Bacillariophyceae > Naviculales > Naviculaceae > Seminavis > Seminavis robusta. The sequence continues at coordinate 54,792 of CAICTM010000421.1, read as the reverse complement.
TGATGATGCTGCTGACACGAAGAACAAGCTCAATCTCGATCCTAGCCATCGGATTGGGTCAGGAAACGGCTGCTAGCTGCTGCTGGTGACACCTCCTGGTCAATCTGATACCCCTGTGATCTCACCAGAGAGATCCTGAACAAGGTGATGTTTTCGACGTCGAAATCGAGCTAGCACACAGCGAGAAAACGACTAGAACAACAACAAGATCACCATGACGACGAACTACAACAACCAGATACCGCTACCTTATCGTGCTACACGTAGGTCTTCCGGTATGTTTGGTATGAGCGACCTCGAATTCCAAGAACGATCTCGTCGCCTGAGCATGCAAATTCCTAGGGACCCCATTGTTGACGAGCCACATCTACCGCCCGTTACAACTCCCACGGAACAAGCTCGCGCTGTACAATTTGCGCAAACTCAAGCTCATGGTGACGCACAACGACCCCAGCATCTGTTCCAGGCAACGCCTCGCGTTCGCCCGCAGACTGCTCCATCAGCTGTCAGTACTACCCCGGTTGTACGTCCACCTCCGATTGGTCACGTCGGATCCTGGAAGCTTCCAACACCTGCTGCGATGCCAGCTCCGGCTGCCTCGCCAGCTCCAGCTCCTGCTGGTGGAAACAGCCTCGATCCGGCTGGTACGACCACGACTCCCGCTCCAATAAACTGGTTCCGGTGTGGTGGATGGGGTGATGCTAATCCACCTACACCTGACCCTGACGTTGATCACCTCCTTGTTGACGGACGCCTCATCGAGATTGAACTGGTTCCAACACCGCAAACTCCATCTTGATGGTGGAATAAAGCGGACAGGATCCACTTCGATCACAAGGCGCGCCAAACCTTCATCAATAAGGCGACATCCTACACCGTTCTAGGAAAAGACAACAAGCTAGTTGAGCAACCTACTGACCTCGACACCAATGGTCTCATCACGGCTGTTGAGCGGTCTGACCGCAAGTTCGAGCTCCTTAGGACTCACATGAAACACTTCGACCTGTAGGATATCTTCCAAATTGTGACTCCAAAGGATGAAGAGTTTGGCTTTACCTACACTTCGAAGACAGAAGGGAAACCGATGGATTTGTTACAGTATGCTCCCAAGATCACACCTGAGGCTGTGGCTTTGAGCAACTACTTCTATAATTCCTGTGTGCGCATAAGCACTTGTCCCTATGTGAGTGAAAATATGTCCCTCACCTTCACTCTTCTGCAGAACAACACAGACTCCAAACTGTTGCAGAAGGTGCTACCTGAGTACAACAGCTGGCCTGAGACCTGTCATGGTGGGCCTTTGCTGTTCGCTCTGTTGTATGTCATATCCAGAGGACATCCAGAGTGCCATCAAAATGTGCGAGAGTCATTGAATTCCCCAAGATCAAGGACATCCCCTAGGAAGATGTGGATGTGGTGTGAATAAGATCTCCACTGTCTACACCTTGCTCAAGACCAATTCCAATGACCTGATGAACTATGTACCAGCAGACTTCTCAGAGAAAGTGCTCCACATCTGGCAACCTCCAGTGTCCCTGAGTTTAACAAGGCTTTCATCAAGAGGATTGAAGAGGTTAAAGCTGAGGCTGATTGTCGTGGAAGTACCCCTATCTGGCCTGAGATCAAGGTGATATGTGACCAAGCTAAGAACATGTATCGTCGGATCAAGCAGAGTGACAAGGGATAGCTTACCAAGACCAAGGCCAAACAGAGCGCATTCAATGCCAACTCTGGCAGCTCTGACTCAGGGGGATCCGGTACCCGATTCCAACGCAAGTGCTGGAACTGTGATAGCCCCGATCACCTCCTTCCTCAGATGTCCCAAACCAAGAATCAGGACAAGATTGACAAGCACAAGCAAGCCCTCAAGGATGCAAACAAGGCTCGTTTGCAAGGAAACTCTCAAGGAAACTCTCAGAGTGGATCACAAAGTGCTCCTTGTGAGTGCCAACGCAAGACAGGAGAAGATGGACGCCCAATGATCCTTTCGAAGAAAGGAGCCTGGGTGGTGGACCAGAGAGAGCTCCACAACCGAGAAAAGGCACAGATTAAGGAAGTGCTGTCTTATACGGCTCCAAACTGGAAGCCGAAAAGCATCTGCCCATCAAGCAGCTGATGCCCAATGATTCCACCCCTCCTCCTGTCACTGGAACTGACAGGGCTTCTAAGTTGCCCGGATTCAGGCCAGCTGGCTAAGGTCCAAGCCAGATTCCAGTTATTTCACCGTGTGTTGGATCCTGGATCGTTCCTGGTCCCACATCTGGTAGGCTCTGCGTCTGGCTGCATTAGTGCAACCATTCCAATGGGCCCCCACCTGGTCCAGACCATCCCCCACCTTTTGATTTGTGGTGGTTGGATCCTACACCACACTTTCCCTGCCGTTCTTATCCTTCAAGCTGTCGTTCGAGTCTACGAAGCGCAATGACACCACCCCCTGGGTGGTTGACTCTGCCTCGTTACTGGGACTTCCAAGACCCTCTCTTACCATGCTGGTTCATCTACCTTTCTTTCCAATTTTTACCTCGTTTGGTGACAGGGGATGGGATTGGTGGACCTACTTCACTGGTTGTGCAGTCACCGGCGCAGGTTACCATATGGATGAAATGATGTCCGCTTTAGGTCTTATGGATGGGTTGTTAAGGATTGTGTATTACTATCAGGTTATCGTCCCAACTGATTTGGATGGGTATCCGTTTGAAAGCCAAGGTGCGCCTCAAGCGCTCCTTGCGAGCTTCTGCACTCAGCCAAGGTGAAACAGAAAGCCACATCACTTAGGGCTTGGAGTCTCAGCCAGAAGCTGAAGCGACCGAAGAGTAGAGTCCGAAAGGCCTCTGCCACTGCCTCACGAAGGAAACGTCCTGTGAGACAGCAAGACAAGTGTGATACTGAACCACAAGCTGGTCAGTTCATGCCCATTTCAGACTGAAGTCCTTTAGAGACAACGAAGGCAATGCAGTCAATATTGTGATACTGCTCGCATGCAACCAAGACAAGAGAATCACAAGAAAAGTTCTATTACAGGTCACAGTCCCTTATCCGAAGATGTGTCGACTGGTAGACCTAGACAGAAGAAGTTCTGGTATGAAACCCAGGCTTCAAGCTGCCACAAAGGTTGTCGTGGGAAGTTATGAAGACTGTTTGATTTCGTGACTAGGCCATCCCAAGACAAACCCAAACCAAAGAATTTAAGAGACAGTTCAAGAAGTGTAAGGTCACAGCTCTATTGGATAACCTCGATCCGATCGAGTGGTTCACCAAGAGCGTTTGATAACTGACCACATGTTTACCTCCAGAGGAACTGAGGAACAACGCATGTACGCTTACTATTAAAAAGCAAGAGTGTTGGAAGAGTCGAATCAAGGTCCAAAGGCCTTTGGATCATGACCGTATGGGCGCTTACAACATGGAGAAGACTCAAAGCAATTGGCACGTACCCATTGTGATTGATTCTGGCTGTTCCTTCTCTCTAACACCGTTCTCTGAGGACTTCATCCGTCCCATTGAGCCATGCAAAACTGAGGAACTACAAGGAATAGGCAACACAGTAGCCGTGAAAGGCAAAGGGCTGGTTGAGTGGCGCATAAGGGATGTGTATGGTCGGATTGTGATAATCCAAACCGAGGCTTACTACGTCCCTAGTGCCAAGATTAGGCTGTTCAGTCCCCAGAAGTACTTCCAAGAGCAAGATGGTGGAAGTGTGCTGTTGGAAAAGAACAAAGTTACCGTTACCACTGCAGATGGAGCCAAAGGTGAATTTCCTTATGACAAAGGGAGCAACTTACCTTTCATGCTACAGGACTGGGTACCGACTGCTGGTTTATGTCGGCATACCACCTTTCATCTCAGCAGTGGAGACTTTCTTACCCAATGTGCCAAGCTTTTGGATCCCATGAACAGGAAGCTCTGTGGCAACTCGAAGGAGCTGAACCTGTGGCATTACCGTTTATGTCATATAGGTCATCATCACATACAGGATCTGATGTTTCCTGTCAAAGGTGACTTCGTCGATACCCCGTTCCCACCGATTCTACCCACCAAACTCCCCAGAACCCAAACTGTGGAGCCACCCAAGTGTCCAGCCTGCCAACTGTCCAAGCAGACTAGACGCACACCCGAAGCAAATGTTAGACGAGGGGGTCACTCCAACAAGAGACCCATTCGGAAGCAGTTGCAACCAGCAGAGATGATCTCGATTGACAACTTTGACAGCCCAATTCTCGGACGACAAGAACACACGGCTGGCAAAGAGTCTGATGATGACAAGTTTAAATGTGGATCTATCTTTGTGGACCATGCTACTGGCTACATATGGATTCACCTGCAGACTTCGCTGGCGACTGTGGAGGCAATTCAGGGCAAGCACAAGTTAGAGGCGTTCTGCAAGCAATTCGGTCTCGGCGTCAAGGGATACCATGCAGACAACCATCCGTTCGGCTCTGCTGCATTCCGCGACGACATTGCTCTGAGGGAGCAGACACTGACCTTTAGTGGAGTTGGCGCACACCACCAGAATGGTGTGGCAGAGAGAGCCCAGCAGACAGTCTTTCGAATGGCTCGTGCCATGATGATTCATATGTTGATTCATTGGCCTGGTTCCTTCGAAGCTGACCTCTGGCCTTTCGCTCTCAAGCAAGCGGTACACATCTGGAACCATACCCCAAGGACCCGAGATGACCTGTGCCCGCTTGAGCTCTTCACAAAGACCAAGCTTCCCAACGCCGATGTGCTTCAACAAGCCCGTGTGTTTGGTTGCCCCACCTACGTGTTGGACCCCACCCTCCAAGACGGCAAGAAGTTGCCAAAATGGAAGCGGAAGTCGCGTCTAGGCATTTACCTGGGTGCTTCCACTGAACATTCCCCCACAGTTGCTCGAGTCTTGAACCCCGATACTGGATTCATCAGCCCCCAATTCCATGTGGTGTTTGATGAACTGTTCTCCACGGTGTCTACCGCCATGGATGAAACCCAGTTCGATCCCGAGACTTGGGAGTCCCTGTTGGTCAAGGATAGCATTTCCAAGACCCTTGATCAAGTCGAAGGGGACACCCCCACAGATTTCTACCGTGAGTTCAAATGCTCTGACTCTGGCTCCTCTGTTCCAGAGAGAGAGGAGACGGACGTGGACCAATCGGATTCAGAGTCTGAGGGAGAAGAAGACGAACAGGAGCCTGTTAGGACAAGATCTGGAAGGGTTTCTCGAGCAAACCCTAGATTTGCCGACTTAGCTGTTCCTGAACCGCCATCTCCTGCAGCCATGCTGGCTGGCACTGCTGCCGGTTACCATGCTAAAGTTGAGGGGCACCCTGATCGGTACGCTCCTGGACATTCAATGTTCACAGCAAGCCAGTCGGGAAGTTCCAAAGTCAAGAAGCAAGATTTGGAAATGGCCAGCCTGATGGGCATGACTTGGGATACCTGTTTGGAATCCTTGAGACGTGTCTCCACCAGGAAAGCCCTAGCAGCAATGATGTCCACTTGGGATCCCTACCAAGGTACTATAGAAGAATGGGACCCTCTAGCTTTGGCAGCCAAGGCCAATGATGAGGACACTCCCAATTTCCATGAAGCCACCACTGGTCCCAACTCGAAGGGATTCTGGGAAGCCATGGACAAAGAGTACGACACATTGGAGACAATGGATGTTTGGGAAGAAGTTGACAGGAAGAGCTGGATGAATGTGTTACCTGGAACCTGGGCCTTTCGGATCAAGAAGTTTCCGAATGGACTGGTGAAGAAGTTCAAAGCTAGGTTCTGCGCAAGAGGCGACAGGCAGATCCATGGCGTTGACTTCTTTGAGACTTACGCGCCGGTAGTGAACTGGACCACGGTGCGATTGCTACTCATCCTAACTGCACAGCTAGGACTGGAGACCCAGCAAGTCGATCACGCCGCAGCCTTTGTCCACGCCGACATCGACAAGCCTCCCGGTTTCGACCTGATGTCCGAGATGGAGAAGAAGCGTCAGGGATTGTACATTGACATGCCAAGAGGATATGCCAAACCAGGAAAGGTCTTGAGGCTGAAGAAGAGCCTCTACGGATTACGACAAAGTCCCAAGAACTGGTTCACTCACCTTTCGAACAACCTCCAAGCCGTTGGATTCACTCCAGCAACTGAAGAGGATTCATGTCTGTTCATTTCGGAGAAAGTCATCTGTCCAGTTTATGTGAATGACACATTGCTCTATGCTAGAAACAAAGAGGACATCCAAGAAGTTTTGGAAGCCCTGGGGAAGAGAAAAATGGTGTTGGAAGAAGAGGAGAGCGTGGCAGGATTTCTGGGAGTGGATATCACAACCGACACTCACTCTGGAAAGATCTGTCTGAAGTAGACAGGCCTCACTGACCGAATCATCAAGGCTTTGCACTGTGGAGACCTTCCCTTCGTCAATACACCTGCCATCGAGTGCCTGGGAAAGGATGAGGATGGAGACCCAGCTACCTGTGACTTCAACTATGCTAGTGTCATAGGCATGCTGTGGTATCTGTATGGACACTCAAGACCTGATTTGGGTTTTGCAGTAAGCCAATGTGCTAGGTTTGCCTTCCAGCCCAAGAGAAGCCATGAGCTGGCCCTGATCCGTATTGGTCAATATCTCAATAGCACCAAAGGAAAAGGACTGATCATGGAGCCCATGACCACGAAGACCTTCAAGATGGACGCCTACGTGGATGCTGATTTCGTGTTGAGCAGCAGCACGCCTGGGGAACCCCCCGTCTGAGTTTCCACGCTCCGCAGCGTGGAAACTTGAACCCTGGTGGGTTCTCGCCACTATGACCCAAATCATGGTTGCCGAGAGGACCATCTCACTATTTGCAAAATTAATTCCCGCGGTCCTCACCTACAACTAAAGTACATCTCTACATCTCGCAGGTCATCACCTGCGTTCCGGAAATGGATACCCACATGATGATGCACCGCATCAGCTCCTCAATGCCTCTCGAACAAGATTACCCTTAAGGCAACGACGCCCGTCCAAGACCACATTTGGCAAGATCGACAGCGGCAACCATGAATCACTAAAGCCAGCGACCTAGCCAAGACCAGCCATTGAACTGCCGATCGCAAGAAGGTTGTCTCTCTCTCAGCTCACAATTCTTCATTCAGCCGACGCTGAAGGCAAGAACCTAGATTAGATTAATCTCTTGCGCCGGCTTCAGGTTTCGTATCTTTTCGACCCTCACCATGGCCAGCTCTAATTTTTCGGATCTCGTCTCTCGTGCAGCGGCATGGGAGGTGCATGCTCCAAACTACACTGATATCCTCACTTCTGTGGGCGGCGCCTCGAATGCAAATCGTGATGTTGCCTCTCGTGCTATGAGCCAATTTTGCCTTCGTTCGCCTGTCACCTTTGGCTTCGTCCTCCAAAATGATGAAACGAATATCTACATTGGACACTCACTCTACGCCTACCCCGTGAATCCGAGCCAGGTCTCTCCTTACGACAATCTCTACGCTATCGTGGTGGGGAACGATCTTCGAAGCGCTATCACGGTGGTCCTTCCCATGTCCGCGTTCGAGCGCACGGCTGACGTAACCTGCCACAACATGACAATTATTGACAGAGGAACGATGTTTGCCGCCGCGCCGGCTCCTGTGCTACACAGTGGCCCCCACGGCCGTGGTGTCGCGGACACTGATGTCTTCCGGGTCCGTCGTGTGATGCCTCTTCCGTCCTAAAAATAAATAAATAACGAAGTTTTATTATTTAGGCTGCACCTCAATAGACCACCCGCTGAAGGGAGCCATATTGAACCGGAGTACCTCAGACGTACAAGGACGCCCACATAGGAACCGGCCTAGTGCAAGCCCCCCACCAGAGAAGTTTAAAAACTCTGAAGGGTGCTTTGCAGCTAACTAACTACCCTTGGCTGGATTGCCATCTATTTCTACGGTAAGACCCCCTCCGTGCGTAGTTACCCTGTGTCATTGTTCTGCACGATGCGTACATGCTCGTCCCTGAGTGCCTTGTCGACGACGGGCAGCCAATTGGCAAGCCACGCTTTGATGTCGCCTGGGCCCTTCGCCATTTGCTCGTCAAGCGGTCGCTTGAAGATAAAATCCACCAGCTCCGCTGGGATCATATCCGCTCGCTCGTAGATGAGTTCCACCTCCCGCTGAAGCTGTTCGTGCTTCTTCTTCCACTGGTCTTCCCTGTCTTTGCCATGCCTGGCAGCATTTCGATCTTCCCACAGGTTCCACCACTGCTGGATGAGCAGTGAGGCCAGGTTGGTGACCCAAAGCTGTCTGGTTTTGGTGGTCTCCTTGGAACCAACCCGATGCAAATATGCATCCTGGTGCTTGGCCCACTGCTTGGCCATCCGTCCCCGCAAGAGGTTGTCCCAACCAATGAGATTTTGAGCGTCAACAAGATCTCTATACCGTGCTGGGTAATGCCACGGGTGGAGGAATCGATCTTCAAAGTGATATTGAAGCCCATCCAGAACAATTTCCAGGAGGAAGGGGTCTGTGGAGTCCTTGCGCAACTTTGTGCTGATCGCTCGTTGCATGGTCCCTCGCCACAAATCCACGTCAACATGCGGGCATCTGTAAACATGGGTCTCAGTCTCATGATCACCACCGCAACGGGGACAGTGGTGATCATATTTGGGGTCGTCTCGGTGGATCCGTTTCCCAACTGGCAACAATTGAAATAGAAACTTCACAATTGTCGGTTTGTGTATCTCATGACGGTTGACAGCCCGACCATGGGCTGTCCAATCGACCAATGCTGGGGTGTCCTCATCCCAGTCAGGATTGAGTTTGACAATGTGGTCGAACAAGGGCTGGTCGTTCCTGAGATGCCGCAGTGTTCTGGGAAGCTTGTATGTGCATGTGCCTTTGGGAAGGTGCAGCTGGGCCAAGTTGGCGGGAAATCGGAGCACCTTGGAGTGGTCCTGTTTCATGTGTCTGGTCATGTAACTGCTTGCCAGTTTGTCGGCTCTGCAGTTCAGTTGTGCCTTCAGAGGTAGTGTTTCGATGTCCTTGTGCTTGTCCTGGTGTGATTTGATGTGCTCCATCTTGGGCACTGTGACGGCAGCCAGAAACGATTCCTCGATCTGCTGCAAGACATCCCAGTCGGAGTTCAAGGAATCATTGGGGTACCAGCCCTCGTAATCCAGACAGCCAGCACACTTGTTTGTAACAGATTCATTGTCGCATAGGTGTACATAATTCTTCATGCTGGTCTGGTCGTAGAACTCCAGCAATCGCCGCAGAAGGCAAGTAGGGGATAAAATGCCATAAGCCTCCGCCCTGTAGGAAGTCGGAACCATACCAAAAACGGGACCAGAGCACCGAAGCACAATCTGATCGCGATTGTCTGCCAGAACCCAAGCAAAACTCGCCTTACGGGCGTCAATGTCTGCAGCCCCATCACTGGCCACCCAGAAGGGCATGGCTGTGACAATCTGCAGGACTGAGTAGGCGTCCACCATCCATTCAAGCTCGTCATAATGGCCCTCAGCAAGAACTGGCATGGGAATCAATGGGCCCTGCACCCAACGCTCCTCCTCGGGCTCCTTATTGTTCTTGGCGTTGAAGGCTTCGATCTGTTCCTTAATCATGGCCATCAAGTCAGCAAGAGCTGTTTCCCAAGGCTCCAAAGTGGCAAGGAAATCCTCAAATGTTGTTGGTGTGGGTGGTAGTGGACGAGCAGGAATGCCTGCTGTGAAACCACTACCAACTACCACTGTCTCACGCTTGTTGAAGAGGGTCAGGTCTAGGACTCGCCGCTTTCCAGAGTCTGGTTGGACAGAGGTGCAAGATCGGGGGAAGTAGGGATCCAGTGGCACCGTGTTGTGTAGGATGCTGGCGTCCAGGTAGGTCTCATCTCCGAACTCCCAGCGATGAACTGTCCGTTCATTGTTCAGAACTGGATGTTGGAACATCCAGAATTCTGACTCTTCATTGTCAACTTGTTGATAGACGACGTTGGCATCGACTTCGTAGAAGAATCTATGGCGCATGCGGAGCTTGTCAGCAGAGACGAGCCACCTCCCCAGGGGTACGTCCAATGTCAGATTCGGAGCGAACAGGGATAACGCTTTCCTCCACAACCACCAAGTCCTGGGATCCGTGGGTCGATCTTGAAATCTTTTGAAGTAGGTGGTGCGAGGCATCAGAGGACTGGAAAAGCCATGCCAGAACTCCTCCCGGATGTAGGTGCCACATGCCGTGGTGATGTCAGCTACCGTGACAACTTGGAAGTACAGACGCACATAGTTGATTCGTTTCAAATCTGCCTCGGAGAAATTCCCATACCACCCCACCCAATCCATAATGTAGGAGTCGTGCTCGCGCTGCAACGGCGGAATGTGAGCGTTGTGCACTTCAATCGTGCCTCCAACGGTTTGAAGGAACCTTCGCATGCATTGGAACAGCCCGACTGGTAGATGACAATCGATCTCAAGATCCTCAAGGATGGGCCGGCCAATTCCTGCATGGAATTGCAACCATGCGTATGTGACTTCACTTAGGTCTCCGATGTCGGTGCACCTGGTCCTCCAGTGCTTTAAGAACTGCTGGATGACCCCGATTCCCTGCTTGTCGGCGAGTCGAAACATTTCGATACCCCCCAACTTCCAGGAACCATAGCAGATCACTTTCGCAGTATTCGATCGATACCCCATCTTCTGAAGTGCAGCTCGGCGTGGAGCCGATTCAATGGTATCGAGATCGACATCCTTGAAGAAGGTGGTCTCCAAGCAGTAACCTACACTCGAAAGGAAGATGCTTCGATAGAACATGTTGGCTTCCCGTCGATTCAGTGGGGACCCTTTCAGAACCCTGGTATAATGGGTGCATTTCTTGATCAAGGCTGCTTTCTGTGCTGCGAGATTTCCAGCCGGGCCTTTGAAACAACCCAGTGACTTGTGATCTTTGTAGTTGTCGACTGGTTTGATTGGCGTGACGATCCCATCAGTGGATGTCACCTTGATTGATGGTGTAAAGTCAGTCCCCGAGACCAGCTTTGGTTCGCCACTGGATCTGAACTCATATCGGAGATGATGAAAGGAACACTTCGAAGCCTCCAGCTTGCCACCCGACGACCATAGAAGATCACTCCACCATTAAGCATCTTTGGTTGCCTTGTCCACCAATACCTGCACTGAGGGGATAGTGTTGGTGAGAAAGCAATTCGTTCTAGAATTCGTATCATCCACAAACCCTGTCATGAAGAGCTTGACCTGTTTTGATCTGTCTGGGCTGGCAAAGGTGGCACCAGTCGCATATGGCTCGAAACAGTCAAATAGTGTGCTCGAAATAACAGCCATAAGGCAGGGGAGTTGCCAGCGCCTTGGCCAGACCCGTGCCAGGGATCCTCCTCGGTATGGCCGAGAAACGTGACTGACGTTCCCAGAGTGGTCTTGATATGGTACTGGGCCTGTTCCAGATTCATTCCATTCACTTTACAGACACGTACCGGCATACCCATCTTTCGGCTTGCAAGACTGGCAATGTACATGAGAATCCTGTCGTAGCACGCTGCTGCGTCATTGTCATTCTTGATTAGGGGTGCAAACAACAACGTGATACTTCATACTCTAGTTCCTCCATATAACAGAGATCAATTGCTGACCTCCCTGGGACGGAACCGAATTGCCTGGTGTTGATCAGTCCTTGCTTGGAGGCATGGTGGAGGAGTTCGCGCCACTTCACTCCTAGAAGCAGGTTATAGTCGGCTTCAAAGATATGGATGACTCGCAGACGATGGATTTTGCAACCACCCTCATCCTTGGGGATGAGGGTATTGACAATTTTGTTCCATCTAGAGTAGGCAAAGCCCTGTTCCAGAGCAAAGTTGAGGAGCCTAAAGTGGGCCTGCTTGATCTTGGTTTGAAACTCTGCCAATTCCTTTCCTTCATCAGACTCCGGGTCGAGACTGTGTTCCGCAAAAAGTGATTTCCAATGACCGAGGTGTTGTCCAGAGGGAGAGGTGGTAGTACGTTCATTCCAGCTCTTGAGTTTCCCATCAAACTAATCCTCTGTCAGTGTTGCTGGAATCTCACCGTCGCAAGCCCGAGCCAGGTGCCTGAGGAGGACTGCTGTAGCAAATGACATTTCAAATGGGCAAATGTCGTATTCTCCATCGAGGATTGCATCGGCGGTAGCAGTACTGGCGGAGAAATCTGTATCAGTCCGCAATGTGGAGTCGGATCGGAATTCTGTCTCCTCAGCCTGCCGGAAGTGCTTTTTGAGGTGAGCCTGGAGATGGCGTTCAATTTCCTCGGGATCCTCAACATACATCCAGTCTTGACACTGTTTTGGTGGCGCAGTGAGGTCTCGGGGGACTTCCAAGGCTGTCAGTCCCGCACCATGACATTTACCCCGCGCGTGTGCACACTTTTGCCATGCTCTCCGAGTGGCTTCAGCGTTGCGCAAGCGCTTCATCACATTAGCCAACCTCGTGTCACCGGCAGATTCGTACTGTGCTTGGAGTTCCATTTGATACTCTTGGCGCAACTTGTGCGTTCTCCACTCATCCACCTCCGCCGCACGAAGTTCCTTGCGGGCTTGCTTCTTTCGTTTCTTGCAGTCTTCCAACGAGGTGGGTAGTTCAAAGGCTGGATCGGAGATCCGCTCCATGCGGAGACGAATCTGATTGGTAATGTTGTTCTTGCATTGGAGTGCATGCTGGGCCATCGTCAAGACTTGGAACGTCAGGCGTAACTGGGTCAATGCTGGGGAACTGGGAATGGGTGAATAGGTAGGGCACTTTTTGGCGGCATGGAGGCTTGCAGAGAGCAGGAGTTGATCCAAGGCCTCAGCCTCCTGCTGGGTAGGTGCCTGGTTGAATCTCCACAGTCGTTGAAAGAATCCATGATTGTCAAGATAGCTGTACTTGGATTTGATGTAGGTGGTGACTTGGTGGCGTTTCTTGGAATGCACCCTTCGTTGACAGGGCTTTGGTAAAGCTGCTGTATCAGACCCAAACAGCTGTTTCAAGTCGAAGTCGACAAAGCAGGCACGGTGGTCACTATAGAAGTGGTCACAGAACGGATGGTAACCACAAGCGTCGACAGCATCCAAAAGGTTTTCAGAAACGAGGATGTAATCGATTACCTTACTGCCTCTGACATAGGTGTTAAAATCGCTGATTCCGTGATTTGTAAAAAATCGGATCTACAAGCTTGCAATCGGAGACCAGTCGCGATAGACCTTTCCGTCCTCTTGCCAAATTGTCATTGAAATCCCCACCCACAATAATCTCATGACCATTTGCAATGTCGTTGGCCACGCATTTCTGAAGATCATCATAGTGGTTCCTCCTTGGATCCAGGGACGGCCTTGATTCCTGTACATAGATGGCATGTAGTTGGGCCAAAACGGTCATATCCCCAGCCCTCTCAACACTCCCATCAGTCACAGTATACACATTGTAAACCGATAATCGCTTTCCATCTTTGCAGGATAGAACCGTTCTTTTCCATCGCCCCAGGTAATCTGCCTCAGCCTCCAACACTCTGCCAACGGTGCGGCCCATCACCAGAGATAGAGTCCCTCCTGGCTTGTATTCTCTCAAGTGAATCTGTGGAGTGCTGCCAAAAGTGACCTTCCTATGGTCAAAGGCCTTCCTCACAGCTGCTTGAATCTTCCGACGCACACCTGGCTGATTAGTATCAAGATTGGGCTCCTGAAATCCAGCATAATCGGCTCCTAACATTCCCAAAGTCTTGCAGTCTTCAAAGAGCTCCCCGCCATTTTCATCGTAAAGTGGGAATCCTCTTTTGTTGTTGAAGATGAATCTCGCCACATTTGGTGGCTTCTTGGGTGGCATAATGTCCCCCACTGGCTCATTTCGAGCCAGCATCCCCTTGATATTGTCCCATGAGTCAAAGTCATCCACTAACGGTGATTCAACTGCCCCTGTAGGCTGGCCTCCGCCCAGCGAGTCCCATAGAACACTTTGTGCCGGGGGAGCCCAGCCCATCTTTAACTACCCCGCCCATCAGGATGCCCCTGTGGGTCCTGGTTGGGTGGGGGTTGTGATGGGGGTTGGGTAGGCTGGGGAAATCCTGGGTAGAATCCTGCACCAGCAAGATACTGTAATCCATGGTAGGGTGGTGGCTGTGACTGCTGGTAAGGCTGATAGGTGGCTGCTGCATACAACTGGGCTGGCTGAAGAGAACGTGGATCAGCGCGAGGACGCTTGTCATCTTGCTTGAGTAGAGGAGACGTCACAGGAATACCATCTTGAGTTGCAACTGGTACATTTGAAGGTGGTGGTCGCTTCTGATAGGGATTGCCGTGGTAGCCCTGCAGAAAGTCTGGATGTGTGTAGACATCATTAGTGCCTTGGTGTTGATATTGTCCATGGGCTGGAGACTGATGAGGAGTCTGGTAACTTCCATGATGGGGCACAGGCATACCCGGTACTGGAGCATCAATGGCACCCCCTCCAGGAGGTAGTGGTTGTCTGGAGGAAGGAGGGTTGGAGGGGGTGGCAGTGGCTTCAGATGGTCTTTGCATGTTACTGAGCAAGGCCATCATCTGCTGAAATCTTGCTTCACTGGCTTCCTGGTCCTTTTGGTGCTTTGCTTCCAGTTGTTCCAGTTGTTCCTGGTGTTTCTTCTCTATTCTTTCCATAGCATCTAATGTGGACTTGGTCTGTTGCTGCATGGCTAATGTGGACTTGGTCTGTTGTTCCATTGCTGCTTTGAGGGCGGCTATTTCTTTGGACTGTGCATCACTAGTAACATCACTGGTTGCCACAGTGGTGGCTGTATCTGGTACAGAGACATTTGTCACTGGTGCCTGATTCTGTCCCCAAGTTCTGACTTTGTCTGCCCAGGTAGTGATGATTGCCTCCACTGAAGCAAGGGAGGCATCATCTTGATACAGGGTTTGAAAGGAGCGACTGCTGTATGAGTACTGATCCCAAGAGTCATCCCTTGGAGTTCGTGGTTCTCTGTTAATGACAGAAGGTTCCTCATCTTTGAGGGCATAGTCTTGGGGGAAGATGGTGGCATCGGAGAAGATATCTGTGAGTCGTTCCACCACTGTGTCTCTAGCACTCTTCTGGCAAATGGCATAGTACTGTCCTGCAGTGGCATAGAATTTGTGGCGTTCCAGATCCAACAGCAGGGGCTTTCCATTGGCAGCGACAATCTTCTCTAAGAGCAAAAGACGAATTTCATCCTCAAAGGTTGGATTCAGATCTTGAAGGGGGACTCCTGTGGTGGCATTGATGACATCCATATGTTGAATAACTGCCTTCTTCATAAGGTCATGGTGCTTTCTTTGTCTGCCGATCTTGTTCAATTTGGGGCTCAGTAGATCTAACTGTGGATGTTGCAGAGAGGGATCATTGGCAATGGCTTTCATCAGGTTTTCAAAGGCTGGACGGTCGGTGATTCCCACTTGGATACCAAGGATGTCAATCTTCTCAGTATCGACCTTGACTTTGGTTGGAACAATGGCAATGGGACAGGTGATGGATGGCCTCTGCTGACGGAACCAACTGGATACCCTGGGTAACAGGCCATCGCGGAAGGTCTTCTTAGGATTCTTCCCGGCAATGTAGCATACTGTGGCAGTTTGGGATTCCTCTAAGCTGTGTGGGCAGAGGAAAAGCTTGTGTTCTTTGAGAAAGGGAACCACCCCTTGAATCTTCTTCAGTGCAGGCACACTGTCGTAATCAGGGCTGTGCACATAGAAAGAACAGGCAAATCGACGAATGTAGTCATTGATGGGGCCCCAATCCATCACGGAGGCATTTAGCCACTTCACTAGCTGGTCGCGGGTCATGTCTCCTAGGGAGTCCAAGTCAATTCCATTGCCGTCAAAGTCTCCTATCCCTTCATGGTCTTTGAAGGTGATTGTGTACCTGTCATCAGAACACAACAGTGTCAACAACTGCATGACCAGAGGCATAGGCATTGCTGTGGTTGCCGGATTCATTGCCTCTATGCGAACACCAAAGCAGTGTGTCTTGTGGCTTCTTGCACCATCATTGGCATCC
Organism: Seminavis robusta; assembly: GCA_903772945.1. NCBI lineage: Eukaryota > Bacillariophyta > Bacillariophyceae > Naviculales > Naviculaceae > Seminavis > Seminavis robusta. The sequence continues at coordinate 38,828 of CAICTM010000421.1, read as the reverse complement.
TCAAAGCTTTCCTCGTCGTCATCCCTCATAGTGTCTCCTGTGTCGCCGTCCTGATTGCCATTGGTGTTGGATTCATCGGTGCCCTCATCTGTATCAAGAGCCATAGGATTGGCCACACCAAGTGAAGCAGCAGCAGCGTCTTGCTTGGATTCCTGAATGGTCATGGTGGCAATGCCTGGAATTGGGGGAACATCAATATCAGGGGCTGGTTCCAGTAGACCCAAGTACTTTGCTCTATGATGAATCTCTGAGGCAATGGAAAGTGGGTTCTCTGTAGCTCAAGGAGGGATTTCCTAACACAGACAGAAGCAGTGTCATTGGCTGGGTTGGTGGGAACAAGGAAAGCCAGTTCTGTTTCAAGATAAGTGAGTATTTTGTCTGGATCGGCCTTCCACTTGCAGAGGAAACACAAGGGGTCTTGAGGTCGAGAGATTGAAACCTGGTTACAGAAGCACTGATGAGGACTGTCACATGGTTGAATTGGAGCTTTTTATCTGGCGGTTGTGTGGTTTCTTCCTGTGGAGTGGTGGGCAGGCTATAGGCATGTTCCACACTGGAATTGATTGTGGTTGCATGCAAGTTTTGGGTTTGAAGCTGAGGGTCACCGGTAGCAACAGTGTCAAAGAGAGTAGTCATTTGCTTGACAAGAAGTGATTCGGTCATTTCCTGTTTACGTGCTGTGTCTTGAAGATGTTGAATTCCGATTTTGATTTCGTCTTCTGTTGGATCAGTAATGGTAGTGTCTACACGAGTTCCAGTCGGAGACAAGAGCATTGTCAGCGGCGAAACTGAGCGGGTAGCCAGATCCAAAGTGCCCTCAAGTGGTATGAACTGTCGACAGGATTCGCAGTAGTGTGTCAGATGGGAGCTGTCTGTCTGATGGGGCCTAGTATGCTTGAAGTCAATGATGTCCACAGGAAGAGCCGGCCCATTACACTGGAGACACCACAAGGGCATTGTCGTTGGGATCATTTCTTTCATGTTCTTGATTGTTTTAATGGGAGTGATCAGGTCGACAGGGTCCTCATCAGTTCCGGTGAAGGAAGTAGATGACGGCAAGCTGTGTGGTGCTGTCAAAACGGTAGGATATTCCTCTATTCCTTCTTCGTTGAGTTGGCTGGACAAAGCTGCATGTTGAGCATTGAGATGACGCTGGATTGACTGTTTAGACAATGCTTGGATCCTTTATGGTCTGGCATCTCGGCAGAGGTCTCTCTCTTGGCCGCACACGCATCAACAACCGCCTCGATATCATTGTCGAGATTTTCGCTGGCTAGAGAGGTCTCTTGTTTTGTCGAATTCGGGATGGACGAGTTGATGGCTGCAGCAATGGCAGGTTTCAATGGGTATTTCTTTGTTTTCTGTTTGGAGTACTTGATTCGAGGCTGAGAGTGGGCGACAGCTGTTTGGGGCCAGGTAAAACGTCGCTCGTTGTGGCTATTAGGTCGCATGCTCGAGTTGGTTAACGTCGGCCAAGCTGTTGTGTTATCGAGATCAAGGGATGGTTTCTTAGTTGAGTTGTTGTTTGTGGGTTTGGGTACCGCCTGTTTACGTTTCGATTTTTCCTTTGACAGCACCGTGAAGCTATGGCGCGATGGCTTCGAAGAAGGGACATCTGCTTGTTTCCCATCGTCCCAGACTACCGGCGATAAGTCGAAGGTGACAGCTAAGACTGGTGGCAGCGGAAGCGGAATTGGATGAATTGTTTTGTTTCTTTTGCTCTTGTGACTGAGATTGCGAGGTTTGTATTGGTTGGGCTTCGAACATGCCTTATTGGTATTCTTTCGTGGTGGCGTGGGAGCAAGAGAGACATCAGTAGTTGACGCGGTTCCGGTTGTGTCGATGGTGTTCATGGAGATTGCATCGTCATTGTGGTTATTCTGTTGGAGCCATTCATCGTCCATGTATCTGCCGAGTGCATGAAACTGATTATCATCGGGGATTTCTCCATTGTTGCACTTGCCAGTGGCAAGATCTTGCATCATGCCCATCGGAATAGATTTCTTGCTCCGTTGTATCTGTAGAAATCCATCAGATTGACTTGATTTTGCTAGCTTGGTGGTGACTTGATCGCGCTTTGCCCTTGATGACCGCGTTTCTAACGTCTTCGATGAGGTCGTGTTCAATGGTTTCCTGGCGCTTTCCGATGGATCCAAGATCAAACCATGTCGCTTCGTAGTTGTAGAAGAGATTCCCATGGTCGCAGTGATGTGCTTGTCTTTCGTTCGACGGCGAAATGGACCGCTAGGCGCCATGGTGGTCCTTTTTCGTTTGGGTGGATAGAAAACAGCCAGTTTACTATAGAATAAAGAGTACAAATATTCGAGTCAGTGTGCGTCCGAGTAGGGCGTTTCCAGTTCGCCTGGATCTGGAATTGTTATGCCTCTTCCGTCCTATCTGTCTGAAGCCGTCCTTGTGGCCCGTCCCGAAGAACAGTACAGTCTTCCCCAGTTCCGTGCGGAAGTCCTTACGCCCGAGATGACTCACGCGGATCCTGCGCGACAGGCTGCCATTGCCCCTTTGGTCCAATGGTTCCGCGGCTGTTGTACGTTGGTCGCGGGAGGTCACACGTCCACTAGTAATGCTGCTGCTAACGTGGCCGCGCCCATTAGCGCAAACGCGCTCCAACGAAGCACAAACCGGGTACTCTCCCCCTACATGGCGGCGCTTGGCACGGTAGGTCCGGGCCTGACCAACGCAACCTTCAACGCGGGAATCACGAACCTACGTGATACGCTGGAGGCCACTGTTGAACAACAACTCCAGTATGACCGTGAAAAGAGCAACAAAACCTTCACGGATAAATTCGGGGTCGCCCTAGCCACTCGCGTCCACAACCTCTGCAACGTGGTCGATGACGCAAACCTTCCCGTTATTCACCGTCTGCTCGCGAAGTCCCCCAAAGGGAATGAACACGGGATCTTGCAAGCTCAACTAGACGAACGCACTCAGGCTTCGGCACTACCCATCAACCTCGTGAACAAACCCTTGGTCACTGGACACATTCTGGATCGTGTCTTCCGCAAGTACTTCGTGAACGGTCAAGGGACCACCTTGGGCAAAGGCCTCTCCCCCTTCTCAGTGGTGTGCCAAGGTCATTCGGAAGCGAAGGCGGTCCAGGACTTGGCTGCTCGAGCGGAGTACGTTGAGAAGGGAGCCTCGGTCACCTTGGAAGATGCCATTGCCATCACTTCCACCGATGTCAAGTTTCCCACCGATGGTCGCATTGCGGAGGAAAAGCTCTATGGTTTCTCCATCATGATAGATGTCTTCCATGGAGGAAACCATCCCGTCTCACGCTCGGTGCGTGATGTGGCCCTCTCGCTGGGATCCTACCTCCACACCATCCATGGCCTGCATGCTGACAACCGGAGTGTGGCGGTGGACTTGTGCGGTCGCATCCTTTTCGAGGTCCAACAAGATTACTTCCTGTGGGTCAACGAAGCTATCCTAAACCCGGGCGCTGCTGCCCCCAACTTTGGTGCGCTGACTAGACTCGTTCAGTCCTCCCGTGCCTCGTCCCTCGCTGAGCTCCCTGCGCACTGGTACTCGTTCTTCAAGCCCGCTCCCGAGCCGCCGAGCAAGAAGCCTGCCGGAGCGAACATTCAGCAAGCGGGAGCACACCCAGTCACCAACGTCCATGGCGATGAGGACCTCTTGAAGCGTTTTGAGGACTCGGGATTCCGCTCCATCACGGAAATGACCAAGGACCATCAGTACACCATTCCCAAGCATGGTGGTCAGGACGTCTGCATGGCCTGGGCCCTAAAAGGCAGCTGCACCTCCGGATGCAAGCGCGCTGCCACCCACAAGCGCTACTCGGCGGCTACGGTGCAGAAGCTCCATACTCTCCTCACGGACTGTGGAGTTGCTGACCCGCAGCCCTGAGTCTCCACGCCTGGACTCGCCACCCGTATTGGAGCGCCGCTCCTATCTCGGTGGCGTCCATGCCTCGCAAGCAGTTTGTTCTCTGCCCTTTTGATCGCGACGTCTCTCCTGTGAAACCTCCAAGGACTAACAGGAGCACTCCTGCTCGCAACCACCTTCGCACAAAATTCCTACCACTTCAATTCACGCCCTCTCACACGCAGCCTCGCTGTCAATGTCTCCATCATCAAAGCGGTCGGCTGGCCTACTGCCCGGATCACCTAAGAAACGCCGACCGTCTTCATCCTCTACATCAAACACCACTAAAACTACTAGTCCTGCCGTTGATACCAGATCAATCCGAAATGACAGACTAGGTACGTTAGTCCAAAACCTTTGCTCAGCCTACTCAAAGGCAGAGACGTGGGAGTCCTTTGTCACCAACTTCAGAGGGCGCTCCTACCTTGCTCCGAACCTGGAGGATGTCGACCATCCTGCCATCCCCTTGCTCTGCCACTGGAGAGACCATGGGGTCCCCGTACAAAACAAATCACCTCCCTGGACAACGGAACAGAAGGAGGAATGCATCCGCCGCGGCTGCCACAAATCTGCTACCGAGCATTCCGACTTCCTCCGTGAGGAATTTTCCGAGTTCATCAAGAACAAGTTCTGGGCTGTCCTTCCATTCGACCTCGTCAAGGATGAACCCTCCCTCCTTCTATCAGCCGCTGCGGTAAAGGTGGAACGAGACCGAAACCCCCGACTCATCAGCGACCACACTTGGAACTGGGGCTGGCCCTCCGTAAACGAAACCACATCACATCACGAACCGCCCAAGGCCATGCAATTTGGAAATGCCCTGCCGCGCATCCTGTACGATGTGCGTCACGCAAACCCCAAGTTTGGACCCGTCCGCCTCTGCAAGCATGACATCAAGGACGGCTTCTACCGCATGTTCCTGAACCCTTCCGACTGTATTCGACTTGTGCTGGTGCTGCCTCGCTATGAAGGTGAGCCCCAACTGGTGGCCGTCCCAATGTCATGCACCATGGGATGGGTCGAGTCGCCGCCTACCTTCAGTGGCATGTCGGAGACTACCTGCGACCGAGCAAATGAACGCTTCCTGAAGTCCCCCAGAGCCTGTCCTCCGCACAGACTTGAGCATCACGCGGAGGGAATGGATGACCTGGACCCGTCCACCACTCCTAGACCGCATGAAAAGGAGGACCATGCGGCAACACAAGAACTCCTTGGGATAGCCACCTCCCCCTTGGAGCCCGAGCCGGACCACTTGGCAGGACCCTCGAACAGACCTCTGCTCCAGCCCATCGGGCGGAATGATGTGTTCGTTGACGACTTCATCCAACTGGGCCAAGGAGGAAAGACCCGTATGAAAGCGCTACGCACGCACTTGCTCCATGCCATCGACGAGATCCTCGCACGCCCAAACCTCAGCGAGAAACATCGCAACGAGGCATTTCAGAAAATGTTGGGTTGATCGCAACCTTACAACCGGATCCTTTCCTCAGTACCATCTTGTCTAGATGATTGGTTTGAAACAGTTTACTCTTCAGAAGATCAACCACCTCCAGAATGACCAACATGTGCATTTTCCAACGCTTCGAAACCCTCTTTGATGAGGACACTCCCTCCCTTAGCAGACGGTGGCTTACTCCAGAGGAAAAGGCCATCAACACAACACCGATCTCATCTTCAGAAGCTTCGACAAGGAGAAAGTTATGGCAGGATGACAAGAGCAAAGACAAAAGGGATGATCTTCTTTTCAAGCTCCGTCTCCAGCACAGCCCCAGGTTTCACACAGGGAGATTCCAGACCGTCTACCATTGCTTCAGACCCAACAATTGCCTCGTCTTGGACAAGGGAACCTCCCATCGTCAGCACTCCCACCACAGATGTTCCAATCGAGGCAATCCCTGTCGCTGCCCCACGTCGGAATCCCAGTAGGACAGCTCACAACAAGAAGCCTGAGATTCTGAACATGGACCCAAAACTGAAGACTTATGCACGCCCTTCATCCCTGCTCAGTTGTGCTTAGCTATGACCTTTGGAATCACTCCAATTTCAGGGCAATGCTGCAAGCTCAGGTAATGGATATTCACCCTTGACCAACACCAGGAATCGTTCCATCCTGGCTTCTTCAAACCCACTGGCTCTCAAGGCCAAAACTTCCAGAGACCCTGATCTCCTCTCTGAAGGAATCTCTGATGGGACCACATGCGACCACTTCTGGGCAGCATGGACAAAGAAATTGCCAGCCTTGAAGGCAAAGGGACTTGGCACATCGTACAACGTTCTTCAATGCCCTCACACTCAAGGCAGTTCCCGGAACATGGTCAAACGAATCAAGAGGTTACAGATGGCCAATTGAACAAGTTCAAATCTAGATGGTGCTGCGAGGGACCTTCAGTCCTAGAAGGCACCGCATATTCTCACTTGTCGGTTGGCCCACTGTTAGAGCCGGTCTTCTTCTTGCAGCTGCCATGGATGGGAATCGAGACAATTGATTTTACTCTTGCTTCTGTCAGAGTCCTCAGCCTGCCGATCAGCCATTGTACAGGAATTGCCTCAGTACTATCGACCAAAGTATGAAGGCAGACTGTGTTTTGAAACTTGACAAGTCATCTATGGGCAGACCGATTCACCCAAATTATTTTATGAGCATCTAGTCGTGGGATGATCCAACTTGGTTTCGAAACCTCAGAAGCAGACCCCTGTTTATTTATTCTAAGGAGCATCAACTCATGGTATAAATTATTGTGATGACCAAATCTGGCTCAGCCGGACAATGATCTGATTGAGTCCTATGTTGGACAGCTCCAGAAGCTTGGATATGACTCACCATGGAAGAAAGGGAGACATCTTTGGTTTTCTTGGTATTAATTTTGAAAGACAGGGAGACAAGTGGAATTGACAAAAGGGGCTCATCAACAAGGTTATTAATACACTGGATGTCTGAAGCCAGCTCTAGCTTTCTCCTGCTGCCACCGATCCGCTCGGCGCTGACAAACTGGGTGCCCATTTGAAGAAGAGTGGAGCTACCAGCTGCAGTTGGATGCTTCTTAATTGCATCAACACTCGCCAGACATCACTTTTAGTGTACATCAGGGGCAAGATTCAGCCACAACCCCAAGCACTCACACGCTCAAGCCATCAAACTATCGTTCGATATTTAATTGGCACAAGTGACAAAGGCATTTGTTTTAGCCTAAGCTTGATCAAGGGCTTGATGTTGGGTGGATGCTGACTTCGCAGGGTTGTATGGATATGGATGATCAGGATCCTGTTTCGGTCAAGTCTCGACTGGTTTTGTCTGACTTTGTTTGGATGCCCTGTCATTTGTCCAGCAAACTGCAGACTGAATTACTCTGACTCCACTGCTGCTGAATATGTTGCCTTCAGCATGTCAATGAGGGAGCTGCTTCCTATGCGAGCCTTGCTCAAGAAATTGGTAACAAACTGCATATGCCGTAATTACTGACAGTCTCGTGCGCTCTACAGTTGAAGACAACCAAGGTTGCCTGTCTCTTGTGAATGTTCCAAGATGTCGCCCGCAACAAGTATTTGGCATTGAAGTACCACTTCTTAGGTCAATATCGGGGAGCGAAGGGCATCGTGGCCAAGTACATTCCGACTCGAACAACGGGCCGACATCTTCACTAAGGGTCTTCCAGCTCCACAGTTTGCAGTCATTCGGAGCTCCTCATTGGGATGGTAATCTACCTCAGCACGTTGCTGGGGACTCTCTCCTATGTTTCTTGCTACAGCTTCATTTCAGCTGTAAGGGAGTGTGACGGGATTCAGCTTACAATTCAGCTTTACAGCTTTATAAATTGCGGCCTATTCTAGAAAATAATCAATAACTGCTCACTTATTTGGAAATACAAACTTTACATCTCTTAGATCGTTAGATTAATCAATCCACAATGGTATTGTCGCAGGAAGCAAGCGCTCACTGACATCTTCAAGGAATTAGCCGGGTGTCGCAGAGTCAGCAACAAGCGCTGGATGCAAATCCTCGGCAAGCTGCGCTTCGTCTCTGTTGCCATCCGGGTTCCGCTGGACTCTTCATGCGCTCCAGCTCGCCCTCACGAAGTCCAAAGGAGGAAGAATCTGGATCAACACCGCATTGAGAATCCCACATCGATGCCTTTGCTGATCTGGCTGCCAGCCTCTGCCACCGCCCAACTCACCTGGCTGAGATCGTCCCCCAGGACCCATCCTTCTTCGGGGCCACGACGCCGCCAAGGCTGGAATGGGCGGTGTCTACTTTGACTCTGAGGAAACTCCTTACATCTGGAGGCTCCCATTCCCTCCCGATGTGCAGGCTCAGCTCGTGTCCACGGACAACCCGACGGGACCGTGACCAACAGTGACCTCGAGCAGGCGGCCATCCTTGCGCACACTCCTTGCAAGCGGCGCGGCACTGCGTCACCTACGCCACCCTCTACACTCTCTCGGACAACACCCCGGCCGTCCCCAGAGTCTCCAAAGGGGCGGTCACCTCCGATGGTCCTGCGGCGTTCCTGTGCAACTACGCCTGCCGCCACCAGCGGGAGCACCGCTACTGCGCCCTCTCGTCCTACATCCCGGGTCCTGCCAACGTGATGGCTGATGATGCGTCGCGCCTGCAACACCTCACCCTGCCTGACTTCTCGCCCACTTTGAACAGCGCTATCCGCAGAACAGACCCTGGCAGGTGTTGACTCTGCCACCCGAAGGTCAGTTCACAGTTGATCTCCGCCTTGCGCTGCAGACCGCTTCCAAAAACATTGTCTCCAAGACGGCCGCCGCCCGGACCGGACCTTCGGACGATGGTGTGACTTCTGCGCAGGCCTCGGCGTCAACCCATCCCTCTGTGATATCCCTGACCAAGAGGTCCAAGCCTGCTACCTCCTTGTCTTCGGAAACCGTTGCCGCGAGTCTAACAATGTCCAGCTGACTCAGTGGACAAGGCCCTTCTTGCCGTCGGGAAGGGATCACCGACCTGGGTCACCCGGATCCCCGAAAGCTCAAGGCTGGATCCGACCACAACCATCCAATACTCGCTGCTTTCCTCAAAGGACTCAGAGATGAAGATGGACCCCCTGACCGCGCCTACCCAGTCAACCTCTCCATCCTCCGAGCTATGCTCGATGCCCTGGACTACGACGACCCACTTGGGGGACCCTCAACCGCCACGTCCGAGACCTCTGCATCCTGGCCTGCTTCTGGCTCCTACGCCCTGCGGAGTACCTGGACACCGGGAACCTTGAATCCCGAAGCCAAGCCTTTCGCCTCTGTGATGTCTCCTTCACTGTCCGTGGCGGCCTCCAAGTCCGCGGTGACACCATCTCTTTGAATAACGTGAAAAACCACGCGTGCCTCACCGATGCCACGTTTACGTTCACTGACCAAAAGAATGCTGTCCGCGGCGAGTCCGTGGGCCACCGCCCGACCTCTGATCCGTGGCTTTGCCCGGTGAAGTCCCTCGCGCGTGTGGTCTACCACCTCCGTACCACGGCGCCGACGCCGATACTCCCCTCTTCAACCACTTCAATGCGGCCCGCAACCGGTGGTATCCTGTGAAGCCCCAGTTCATCACCAACGCCCTCCGCCACGCTGCGGCCCTCATCTCCACGACACCGGCATCAACCCTGACAAGGTCTCTGCCCGCTCCCTCCGTCCTGGTGGTGCCAGCCCTTCTCTGCGCCCATGTGGACTCGGATGCCATCCGCCTTCTCGGCCGCTGGAAGTCCGACGCCATGCTCCGCTACCTGCGCATCCAAGCCGCTGCCGCCACCCACCACTACTCCCAACAGATGTTGGACCATGGGGCTACAACTTCCCGGGAGGCACCTACGATCGCCACCTCCTCCCGGCACAAGCGCCCCAACACTGCAACGAGATTCTTCTCCACGAAGAAACTCTACGAGGACTAACCTACCCCTAGTCCTCGGCCCCCTGTCCTCGCCTCCACCTGGACAGGGGGTAACTTCTCCCACCCGCTACGCTCCCTCCCTGTTCTGCCTTTGGCTTTTGGGTTGCACGACTAAGGCTGTCCCGTGGAACATCACATTCCCGGGACTCCCTTTTGCCGTGTGGGATCCATCCGGGACTCCCCAGTCCCCGAATGGTACCCGGGGACTGGAGACGGTCGGCTCAGTAAATGGCCGAGTCTCTCCACTCACCTATCCTCTACTAGTCGTGTTCTAGCTGCTCTGGGCGAGCGCAGCTTGTCTGCGCTCGGCTCAAGGAAATTGGTACAAACTGACATATGCCGTATTACTGACAGTCTGTGCGCTCTACAGTGTTCGAAGACAACCAAGGTTGCTTGTTCTTGTAATGTTCCCAAGATGTCAGCCGCAACAAGTATTTGGCATTGAAGTACCACTTCTTTAGGTCAATATCGGGAGAGTCGAAGGCATCGTGGCCAAGTAATTCCGACTCTGGAACAACGGGCCGACATCTTCACTAAGGGTCTGCCCGCTCCACAGTTTGCTGTCATTCGGAAGCTCCTCATGGGATGGTAATCACCTCAGCACGTTGGGGACCCTCTCCTATCGTTTCTTGCTCCAGCTTCATTTAGCTGTAAGGGAGTGCGACGGGATAAAGCTTACAATTCAGCTTTAAGCTTTACAATTGGCAGGTTATTCTAGAAAATAATCAATAACTGCTCACTTATTTGGAAATACAAACTTTACATCTCTTAGATCGTTAGATTAATCAATACACAATGGTATTGTCGCAATGTTGGGAGAATCTTGAGCGGCTTGGTACCATAGCTCGGTGATGGGGTTCAAGAGCCACTCGATTTGTTTGGTGTCATCCTCATAGGCAAGATGGGCTATAGCGGCGGTAAGCTGGATGAGAGAGATGTTGGTGATGTCCGCGACTAAACCAATGGGGAGGCCAGTGGCGGGAGGGAATGGAGCCTACATATCGGAAGTACTTCCCATCCCAGGCATCCGGGGCCCATCGGTCGACATTGGAGCATTGGTAGAAGAAGGTAAGGAAGTGACGAGCCACTGCGAACCCGATTTGGCACATCGACGGGTGTCATGGAAACCAGAGGGCCACAACACATGGCACTGGCTTGGTAACAAGATCAACTATTGGGGGCAAAGATGATTCCATGGGAGATGTCAGGGGAGCTGTTGGACTCCATGGGTTTGAGGTAGATTTGGGTCGCGAATGATGGCTGGGAGTTGGCGTTCGCTAGAGGAATAGTGGTGGTTGAGCCAGGTGGAGCTGGTTTGGGCCAAGGCAGGGTGCTACGAGGAGGACAGGGTGGATAGCTCCTTCCGGAGGTGGTGATGAGTTCTAAGTTGGGCGTGGATGCCTGAGAAGAATCATCGGGGATGATGTCGGAATCCAGATGTTGTTGGCAATGAACGGATGCGTCTCGGGGAGGTCTTGCATGACGTTCATGACGGAGTTGTGGATTGGGACTAATTCGAAGACTGTTCGCAGGCCGTCTGGGATGACCCCAATGGGTAGGTCGTCGATGATGGAGTCAGGAGACGAGGAGGTGGCTAAGGAAGCGATGGTGGAGCGAGATTGAGTGGCGAACGGGAGGGCCAGGCTGAACGTTGGGTGGAAAGAGGCACTTGAGTGGCCAGTTGAGTATCAGGCGGCATGGAAGCCGACGGGAAGAGGCTGTTGGAAGAGCCAATGGAAGTGGGCGGAGCCACAACGGGGGGTCCCGTGATGCAGAAGAGGGGGGCTGAAAGAGAGCCGTCGGCAAGGCGGAACTTGGCGATGATGAGGAAGCCTCCAATGTCACGGTGGGGCATGAGATTGTAGGCTTCAGTGCGAGACCAGGCATGAGTGTGGGGTCCGCTGTGAATGGATTTCGCGAGAAGGTCGGAGAAGGAGTCCGAGAGGTTGGAAGGAGCAGTGTATTTGGCAGAGAGGCCATGAAGTTGGGAATCCTGGAGGGTGGAGCGGAAGCGGGAAGCGGCGATAGCCGAGGTGGAGTCGGATTGCATGATAGCAGGATCATTCCAGGAGTTGGATGCGGGGAAGGATGGAAGTGGGAAGATCTTGAGTATGGACAGCCGGGGCCCAGGAGACCCTGAAGAAGAAGGGGCTGGGCGATGGCAGGCCGTCGGAGAAAGAAGAGGATCGTTGTCGGTCATGGGAAGAAAGACGGAAGAAAGGGTCCGCGACAAAGATGAAGAAGCAAAAGGCGGAACGGGACGAGATGTCTGGTAGCGATGAGGCAGAGGTAGGAAAACGAAGGCTTTGACACATCAACTGTTGTTGGTGTACAAAGACAAGAGAATGAACTCCTCCAATGGAGGTCGCTTTGAGCTCAACGAACCGAAAAAGTGAGCAGCCACGCGTTCAGGCGGCAAAATGATGAACCCTAACGCTAACGTTTTAACTACGGCCAGACGCTTGCCCTATCCCTACGAAGACACCTCAACTGCTTCCACGTGTAACCAACGGTGTCACCTCAAGCAACCACAGCACAACTTTCCCATTTCCTCACAAACAACATACAATACTTTTCTGCTCTCCAAAATGCAGGCATCATCCTGCTCCCCTTCACAGTGGACCCATTTCTTGGACTGGGACCCTTCGCCCATGCCCTTCTCTACGGCTCCACTCGCCAACCATCCCCCCTCCCAGCACCCCCCTGGTCTGCCAAGCTCCCCACCCACTCCCAACGCTCTACAGCCAACTCCTTTCAGCCCCAACCGCCATTCTCCCCACTGCTGATACACACTTTGTCACCCCCACCAACTACTACATTGACACCCAACCCTACAACATTCACGCTGGGCACACCAATCCCTTGCCCTCAATCTATCTACCCACTTAGCACAACACTTTCAACGCGCTATTACATGCCAAGCTCGATCCCTCTATTCCTCCGGTTCATCCCCGTCCTCAGTCCTTGCCGGTCCATATATCGCCTACTTCACGCCCAGAACCCCTTGATCCCTTCCCCATACTTTTTACAAGCGGACGTTACCTAGTACCGTTCCTTTCACGTAATCCCTTATAGTTATTTATTTTTTTATTTTTATTATTAACAACTACACTCTGTCCCCATCCTCATCTTATTAGCTCTCTCTAATCCATAGTAACTTCCCATTGATACAAACAACACTCAAAACAAACTTCGTTTCCCCATGCTAAAACGTCGTCTGCAGTGGCCATTCCTCGCGTACAAAGGCTACCTACTCCACCATGACAGGCTCTCTTGTTTGGATAACCGGCAGGCTGGAAGCAGCTGCAGCGATGGATCGACACTTCTGCATGCTTCCACCGATCAAGATGATGTATGTTACCTCCTTTACTGCTGCTACTCCTCTCAACATCTCAGCAACGGAAGGAGGCTACTCATTTTGAAGAAGTCTCCACATGATAAGCTGGACGCAAACGACGCAAAGATGTTCACTTCTTAGGAATGGCTACTCTTCAACCCAACCTCTTTGCCAGACGTCTCCCCCCTCTTCAACGGTGGACATGATGATCGCTTTCTCTTCCACGGAGAGACGCCACTATATTCCTCGACAAAGCACTGAGATCGGATCGATCGACGCTGACTTGATTGGATCAACGGATTGGCTCATCCACAACGTGACGACACGAAGACTTCCACTGATCAATGAACGAATGGCTATTATGGATTACTGTATCAGCATGGTGTGGATCTTTTGGCATTGGCCAGCCAGTCAATGATCATCGTTTTACATGACGCGACTCGTCTCCGGTCATCTGAGAATGGCATTAGGCTTTGTCTCTGCCCTTTGTGCAAGGTGGCAACAGAAGATTTTCCTGCTGCTCCTGGGTGCTTTAAGGCTCCACGAGCATTGGAAACATACGGTACATCAAAGATGCATGTCTCTCATCTCTGTGCGTCCTTGTGGAAAGCGTCTTAATTAATGATGGCCCCGCCCAAACGACGGTGGTTCTTGGCAATGAATGACAGGAGGGACACATGCCCCACATGCAAGCCGACGGCAAAAAAGGAAGAATGAATGGGAGCAAGTAGGGCTTGGACCACTTCTGAGCCAAAATCTTGATAGCCATTGATGAAGAACAGCAGTAGCTTCAGGGCCAAAGAGGCCAGAAGCAGAAATGTCAAAAGCTGCGAACGAGGAGCTCACCTGTGGTCTTGAATGACAGGATCAGGGAGTAAGGTGGGAGCATGGAAAGAATCGAATCGAATCAGCAGGGTCAATCCGGGCCAATGCTGGGCGACCAAGAGTGATAGGGGGTCGACGCGGACAGCAGAGGAGGCACGAAAGCCATAGAGGACAGATCGAAAGGCCCTAGTAGCAGTGTACGGCATGGTGCACAGAAAGACAGAGCGATCTAGTGCTAGCTAGTGTATCCAAGGGCGAAAGGAAAAAGTGCACAAGGGCTGATTTGATTGATCAGTCGGTTTGGAAGCGTTCGAAAAGTCAGAATTGGCCAAGGACAGCAGCAAACCTGGAGAAGACGGATGGCGAAGAAGATGCAGCTGTCGACAAACCACCGGCAATGAACACTGACGACGAAGATATGGACGATGCCAATGGCAAGACCTTCAAACAACGATGACGAAGAAGATGCAGCTGTCGACAAACCCCAGCAATGGACATGACGACGAAGACATGGACGATGCCAATGACAGACATCCAAACGACGATGACGAACAGACGATGATGAAGAAGATGCAGCTGTCGACAAACCACCGGCAATGGACAGATGACGACGATGACATGGAAGATGCCAATGACAAGACATCCAACGACAATGACGAACAAGAAGGTGAGAAGGCATCGGCCTCTGATGATGACGACAAGGATGATGAAGCTCTGGCAACGGCTGGTGGCACAAGAGATGTCGAACAATAGGATAAGGACGCCGATCAAGACGACGGAAAGAAGGCA
>CAICTM010000421.1:0-24047 GCA_903772945.1 Seminavis robusta | reverse complement strand
AAAAAAGAGAGAGATCCGGACGTAGATTGACAATTCGATCTCAAGACCTCAAGGATGGCCGCCCAACTTGCATAATGCAACCAGCGTAGACATAGCCACCACACTCCCACAAGAACCACTGACCGACCCTGCTTGTCGGCGAGTCTAAACATTTCTATCCCCCCAACTTCCAAGAACAATAGCAGATCACTTTCGCAGTATTCGATCGATAACCCATCTTCTGAAGTTCAGCTCGGCGTGGAGCCGTTTCAATGGTATCGAGATCTACATCCTTGAAGAAGGTGTTCTCCAAGCAGTAACCTACGCTCGAGAGGAAGATGTTTCGATAGAACATGTTGGTTTCCCGTCTATTCAGTGGTGATCCCTTCAGAACTCTGTTATAGTGGGTGCATTTCTTTATCAGGGCTGCTTTCTGTTCTGTGAGATTTCCAGCCGTGCCTTTGAAACAACCCAGTGACTTGTGATCTTTGTAGTTGTCGACTGGTTTGATTGGCGTGACGATCCCATCAAGTGGATGTCCCCTTGATTGATGGTGTAAATTCAGTCCCCGAGACCAGCTTTGTTTCGCCACTGGATCTGAACTCATATCGGAGATTATGAAAGGAACACTTCGAAGCCTCCAGCTTGCCACCCTACGACCACAGAAGGTCACTCCACCATTGAGCATTTTTGGTTGCCTTCTCCACAATACCTGCACTGAGGGAACATTGTTTGTCAGAAAGCAATACGTTCTTGAATTCGTATCAACCACAAACCCCGTCATGAAAAGCTTGACCTGGTTTGATCTGGTTTCCTGGGCCCCTGGCCCAAAAAAAAAAAAAAGGGGGAAAACCATCCGCATATGGCTCGAAACAGTCAAATAGTGTGCTCGAAATAACAGCCATAAGGCAGGGGAGTTGCCAGCGCCTTGGCCAGACCCGTGCCAGGGATCCTCCTCGGTATGACCGAGAAATGTGACTGACGTTTCCAGAGTGGTCTTGATATTGTACTGGGCCTGTTCCAGATTCATTCCATTCACTTTACCGACACGTACCGGCATACCCATCTTTCGGCTTGCAAGACTGGCAATTTACATGAGAATCCTGTCGTAGCAAGCAGCTGCGTCATTGTCATTCTTTATTAGGGGGTGCAAACAACTACGTGATACTTCATACTCTAGTTCCTCCATATAACAGAGATCAATTGCTGACCTCCCTGGGACGGAACTGAATTGCCTGGTGTTGATCATCTTGCTTGTGAGGCATGGTGGAGGAGTTCGCGTCACTTCACTCCTAGAAGCAGGTTATAGTCGGTTTCAAAGATATGGATGACCCGCAGACGATGGATTTTGCAACCACACTCATCCTTGGGGATGAGGGGATTGACAATTTTGTTCCATCTAGAGGAGGCAAAGCCCTGTTCCAGAGCCAAGTTGAGGAGCCTAAAGTGGGCCTGCTTGATCTTGGTTTGAAACTCTGCCAATTCCTTTCCTTCATCAGACTCTGGGTCGAGATTGTGTTCCGCAAAAAGTGATTTCCAATGACCGAGGTGTTGTCCAGAGGGAGAGGTGGGAGTGCGTTCATTCCAGCTTTTGAGTTTCCCATCAAACTAATCCTCTGTCAGTGTTGCTGGAATCTCACCAACGCAAGCCCGAGCCAGATGCATGAGGAGACTGCTTTAGCAAATGACGTTTCGAATGGGAAAATGTCGTATTCTCCATCGAGGATTGCATCGGCGGTAGCAGTGCTGGCGGAGAAGTTTGTATCGGTGCGCAATGTGGAGTCAGATTGGAATTCCGTCTCCTCAGCCTGCCGAAAATGCTTTTTGAGGTGAGACTGGCGATGGCGTTCAATTTCCTCGAGATCCTCAACATACATCCAGTCTTGACACTGTTTTGGTGGCGCAGTGAGGTCTCGTGGGACTTCCAGGGCTGTCATTCCCGCACCATGACATTTAACCCGTGCGTGTGCACACTTTTGCCATGCTCTCCGAGTGGCTTAAGCGTTGCGCAAGCGCTTCATCACATTAGCCAACCTCGTGTCACCGGCAGATTCGTACTGTGCTTGGAGTTCCATTTG
This sequence comes from Seminavis robusta, assembly GCA_903772945.1. Classification (NCBI taxonomy): domain Eukaryota; phylum Bacillariophyta; class Bacillariophyceae; order Naviculales; family Naviculaceae; genus Seminavis; species Seminavis robusta. Next base: position 21,990 of record CAICTM010000421.1, on the reverse strand, counting down.
ATACCCTTGGCGCAACTTGTGCGTTCTCCACCCATCCACCTCCGCCGCACGAAGTTCCTTGCGGGCTAGCTTCTTTCGTTTCTTGCAGTCTTCCAACGAGGTGGGTAGTTCAAATGCTGGATCGGAGATCCGCTACATGCGGAGACGAATCTGATTGGTAATGTCGTTCTTGCATTGGAGTGCATGCGGGCCATCGTCAAGACTTGAACTTCAAGTCGTAACTGGGTCAATGCTGGGGAACTGGGAATGGGCGAAAGGTGGGACTTTTTGGCGGCTGGAGGCTTGCAGAGAGCAGGTAGTTGATCCAATGCCTCAGCCTCCTGCTGGGTAGGTGCTCTGGTTGAATCTCCACAATCGTTGAAAGAATCCATGATTGTCAAGATAGCTGTACTTGTGATTTGATGTAGGTGGTGACTTGGTGGCGTTTCTTGGAATGCACCCTTCGTTGACAGGGCTTGTGTAAAGCTGCTGTATCAGACGCAAACAGCTGTTTCAAGTCGAAGTCGACAAAGCAGGCACGGTGGTCACTATAGAAGTGGTTACAGAACGGATGGTAACCACAAGCTTCGACAGCATCCAAAAGGTTTTCAGAAACGAGGATGTAATCGATTCCCTTACTGCCTCTGACATAGGTGTTAAAATCGCTGATTCCGTGATTTGTAAAAAATCGGATCTACAAGCTTGCAATCGGATACCAGTCGCTATAGCCCCTTCCGTCCTCTTTCCAAATCTTCATTGAAATCCCCACCCACAATAATCTCATGACCATTTGCAATGTCGTTGGCCACCCATTCCTGAAGATCATCATAGGGGTTCCTCCTTGGATCCAGGGACGGCCTTGATTCCTGTACATAGATTGCGTTTAGTTGGGCCAAAACGGTCATATCCCCAGCCCTCTCAACACTTCCATCTGTGAAAGTATACACATTGTAAACCGATAATCGCTTTCCCTCTTTGCAGGATAAAACTGTCCTTTTCCATCGGCCCAGGTAGTCTGCCTCAGCCTCCAACACTCTGCCAACGGTGCGGCCAATCACCAGAGATAGAGTCACTCCTGGCTTGTATTCTCTCAAGTGGATATGTGGAGTGCTGCCAAAGTTGACCTTCCTGTGGTCAACAGGCCTTGCTCACAGCTGCTTGAATCTTCCGACGCACACCTGGCTGATTAGTATCAAGATTGGGCACTTGAAATCCAGCATAATCAGCTCTAACATTCCAAAGTCTTGCAGTCTCAAAGAGCTCCGCCATTTTCATCGTAAAGTGGGAATCCTCTTTTGTTGTTGAAGATGAATCTCGCCACTTGTGGTGGCTTCTTGGCTGGCATAATGTCCCCCACTGGCTCATTTTGAGCCAGCATCCCCTTGATATTGTCCCATGAGTCAAAGTCATCCACTTACGGTGATTCAACTGCCCCTGTAGGCTGGTCTCCGCCCAGCGAGTCCCATAGAACACTTTTTGCCGGGGGAGCCCAGCCCATCTTTAACTTCCCCGCCCACCAGGATGCCCTGTGGGTCCTGGTTGGGTGGGGGTTGGTGATGGGGGTTGGGTAGGCTGGGGAAATCCTGGGTAGAATCCTGCAACAGCAAGATACTGTAATCCATGGTAGGGTGGTGGCTGTGACTGCTGGTAAGGCTGATAGGTGGCTGCTGGCATACAACTGGGCTGGCTGAAGAGACACGTGGAGCAGCGCGAGGCGCTTGTCTCTTGCTTGAGTAGGAGGGACGTCACAGGAATAACATCTTGAGTTGCAACTGGTACATTTGAAGGTGTGTGGTCGCTTCTGATAGGGATTGCCGTGGTAGCCTTGCAGAAATCTGGATGTGTGTAGACATCATTAGTCGCCTTGGTGTGTGATATTGTCCATGGACTGGAGATGATGAGGAGTCTGGTAACTTCAATGATGGGGACAGCACCGGTACTGGAGCATCAATGGCACCCCCTCCAGGAGGTAGTGGTTGTCTGGAGGAAGGAGGGTTGGAGGGGTGGCAGTGGCTTCAGGTGGTCTTTGCATAGTTATTGAACAAGGCCATCATCTGCTTGAAATCTTGCTTCACTGGCTTCCTGGTCCTTTTGGTGCTTTTGCTTCCAGTTGTTCCAGTTGTTCCTGGTGTTTTTTCATCCATTCTTTCCATGGTCATCTCAATGTGGACTTGGTCTTTTGCTGCATGGCTAATGTGGGACTTGGTCTGTGTTCCATTGCTGCTTTGAGGGCGCTATTTCTTTGGACTGTGCTATCACTAGTAACATCCCGGTTGCCACAGTGGTGGCTGTATACTGGTACAGAGACATTGGTCACTGGTGCCTGATTGTGTCCCCAGTTTCTGACTTTGTCTGCCCAGGTATGATGATTGCCTCCTCTGACGCAATAGAGGCATCATCTTGATACAGTGTTTGAAAGGAGAGACTGCTGTATGAGTATTGATCCCAGAGTCATCCCTTGGGTGTTCGTGGTTGTCTTTGGATGACAGAAGGTTCTCATCTTTAGGGCATAGTCTTTGTGGGAAGATGTTGGCATTGAGAAGATATCTGTGAGTCGTTCCACCCTGTGTCTCTAGCACTCTTCTGGCAAATTGCATAGTACTGTCCTGCATGTGGCATAGGATTTGTGGCTTTCAGATCCAACAGCAGGGGCTTTCCATTGGCAGCGACAATCTTCTACTAAGAGCAAAAGACGAATTTCATCCTCAAAGGTTGGATTCAGATCTTGAAGGGGGACTCCTGTGGTGGCATTGATTGACATCCATATGTTGGTAATAACTGCCTTCTTCATAAGGCTCGTGGTGCTTTCTTTGTCTGCCGATCTTGTTCAATTTGGGCTAGGTAGATCCAACTGAGGATGTTGCAGAGTGGGTCCTTGCAATGTGCTTTCATCAGGTTTTCAAAGGCTGGACGGTCGGTGATTCCACACTTGGATACCAAGGATGTCAATCTTCTCAGTATCGACCTTGACTTTGGTTGGAAAATGGCAATGGGACAGGTGATGGATGGCCTCTGCTGACGGAACCAACTGGATACCCTGGGTAACAGGCCATCGCGAAAGGTCTTCTTAGGATTCTTCCGGCAATGTAGCATACTGTGGCAGTTTGGGATTCCTCTAAGCTGTGTGGGCAAGGAAGAGCTTGTTTTCTTTGAGAAAGGGAACACCCCTTGAATCTTCTTCAGTGCAGGCACACTGTCGTAATCAGGGCTGTGCACATAGAAGAAACAGGCAAATCGACGAATGTATCATTGATGGGGCCCCAATCCATCACGGAGGCATTTAGCCACTTCACTAGCTGGTCGCGGGTCATGTCTCCTAGGGAGTCCAAGTCAATTCCATTGCCCGCAAAGTCTCCTATCCCTTCATGGTCTTTGAAGGTGATTGTGTACCTGTCATCAGAACACAACAGTGTCAAAAACTGCATGACCAGAGGCATAGGACATTGCTGTGGTTGCCGGATTCATTGCCTCTATGCGAACACCAAAGCAGTGTGTCTTGTGGCTTCTTGCACCATCATTGGCATCCTCAAAGCTTCCTCGTCGTCATCCCTCATAGTGTCTCCTGTGTCGCCGTCCTGATTGCCATTGGTGTTGGATTCATGGTGCCCTCATCTGTATCAAGAGCCATAGGATTGGCCACACAGTGAAGCAGCACAGCTCTTGCTTGGATACCTGAATGGTCATGGTGGCAATGCCTGGAATTGGGGAACATCAATTCAGGGGCTGGTTCCAGTAGACCCAAGACTTTGCTCTTGGTAATCTCTAGGCAATGGAGTGGGTTTTCTGTAGCTAGAAGGGAGTTCCTAACACAGACAGAAGCAGTGTCATTGGCTGGGTTGGTGGGAACAAGGAAATGCCAGTTCTGTTTCCAGATAAGTGAGTATTTTGCTGGCTCGGCCTTCCACTTGCAGAGGAAACACAAGGGGTCTTGAGGTCGAGAGATTGAAACCTGGTTACAGAAGCACTGATGAGGACTGTCACATGGTTGAATTGGAGCTTTTTATCTGGCGGTTGTGTGGTTTCTTCCTGTGGAGTGGTGGGCAGGCTATAGGCATGTTCCACACTGGAATTGATTGTGGTTGCATGCAAGTTTTGGGTTTGAAGCTGAGGGTCACCGGTAGCAACAGTGTCAAAGAGAGTAGTCATTTGCTTGACAAGAAGTGATTCGGTCATTTCCTGTTTACGTGCTGTGTCTTGAAGATGTTGAATTCCGATTTTGATTTCGTCTTCTGTTGGATGTAATGGAGTGTTCTAAGTTCCAGTCGAAGACAAGAGCATTGTCAGCGGCGAAACTGAGCGGGTAGCCAGATCCAAAGTGCCCTCAAGTGGTATGAACTGTCGACAGGATTCGCAGTAGTGTGTCAGATGGGAGCTGTCTGTCTGATGGGGCCTAGTATGCTTGAGTCAATGATGTCCACAGGAAGAGCCGGCCCATTACACTGGAGACACCACAAGGGCATTGTCGTTGGGATCATTTCTTTCATGTTCTTGATTGTTTTAATGGGAGTGATCAGGTCGACAGGGTCCTCATCAGTTCCGGTGAAGGAAGTAGATGACGGCAAGCTGTGTGGTGCTGTCAAAACGGTAGGATATTCCTCTATTCCTTCTTCGTTGAGTTGGCTGGACAAAGCTGCATGTTGAGCATTGAGATGACGCTGGATTGACTGTTTAGACAATGCTTGGATCCTTTATGGTCTGGCATCTCGGCAGAGGTCTCTCTCTTGGCCGCACACGCATCAACAACCGCCTCGATATCATTGTCGAGATTTTCGCTGGCTAGAGAGGTCTCTTGTTTTGTCGAATTCGGTATGGACGAGTTGATGGCTGCAGCAATGGCAGGTTTCAATGGGTATTTCTTTGTTTTCTGTTTGGAGTACTTGATTCGAGGCTGAGAGTGGGCGACAGCTGTTTGGGGCCAGGTAAAGTCGCTCGTTGTGGCTATTAGGTCGCATGCTCGAGTTGGTTAACGTCGGCCAAGCTGTTGTGTTATCGAGATCAAGGGATGGTTTCTTAGTTGAGTTGTTGTTTGTGGGTTTGGGTACCGCTTGTTTACGTTTCGATTTTTCCTTTGACAGCACCGTGAAGCTATGGCGCGATGGCTTCGAAGAAGGGACATCTGCTTGTTTCCCATCGTCCCAGACTACCGGCGATAAGTCGAAGGTGACAGCTAAGACTGGTGGCAGCGGAAGCGGAATTGGATGAATTGTTTTGTTTCTTTTGCTCTTGTGACTGAGATTGCGAGGTTTGTATTGGTTGGGCTTTGAACATGCCTTATTGGTATTCTTTCTTGGTGGCGTGGGAGCAAGAGAGACATCAGTAGTTGACGCGGTTCCGGTTGTGTCGATGGTGTTCATGGAGATTGCATCGTCATTGTGGTTATTCTGTTGGAGCCATTCATCGTCCATGTATCTGCCGAGTGCATGAAACTGATTATCATCGGGGATTTCTCCATTGTTGCACTTGCCAGTGGCAAGATCTTGCATCATGCCCATCGGAATAGATTTCTTGCTCCGTTGTATCTGTAGAATCCATCAGATTGCTTGTTTTGTAGCTTGGTGGTGACTTGATGCGCTTGCCCTTGATGACGGTTCTACGTCTTCGTGGGTGTTTCATGGTTTTGGCGCTTTCCGATGGTCCAAGATCAACCATGTCGTTGTAGTTGTAGAAGAGATTCCCATGGTCGCAGTGATGTGCTTGTCTTTCGTTCGACGGCGAAATGGACCCAAGGCGCCATGGTGGCTTTTTTCGTTTGGGTGGATAGAAACAGCCAGTTTACTATAGAATAAAGAGTACAATTTGAGTCAGTGTGCGTCCGAGTAGGGCGTTTCCAGTTCGCCTGGATCTGGAATTGTTATGCCTACTCCGTCTTATCTTCTGAAGCCGTCTTTGTGGCCGTCCCGAAGAACAGTACAGTCTTCCCCATTTCCGTGCGGAAGTCCTTACCCCGAGATGACTCACGCGGATTCTGCGCGACAGGCTGCCATTGCCCCTTTGGTCCAATGGTTCCGCGCTGTTGTACGTTGGTCGCGGGAGGTCAACGTCACAGTAATGCGCTGCAAGTGGCCGCGCCCATTAGCGCAAAGCGCTCCAACGAAGCACAACCGGGTACTCTCCCCTACATGGCGGCGCTTGGCGCGGTAAGTCCGGGCCTGACCAAGCAACTTCAAGCGGGAATCACGAACTACTGATACGCTGGAGGCCACTGTTGAACAACAATCCAGTATGACGTGAAAAGAGCAACAAAACCTTACGGATAAATTCGGGGTCGCCCTAGACACTCGCGTCCACAACCTCTGCAACGTGGTCGATGACGCAAACCTTCCCGTTATTCCCGTCTGCTCGCGAGTCCCCCAAAGGGAATGAACACGGGATCTTGAAGCTCAACTAGACGAACGCACTCAGGCTTCGCCACTACCCATCAACCTCGTGAACAAACCCTTGGTCACTGGACACATTCTGTATCGTGTCTTCCGCAAGTACTTCGTGAACGGTCAAGGGACCACCTTGGGCAAAGGCCTCTCCCCCTTCTCAGTGGTGTGCCAGGCCATTCGGAAGCGAAGCGGTCCAGGACTTGCTGCTCGAGCGGAGTACGTTAAGAAGGGAGCCTCGGTCACCTTGGAAGATGCCATTGCCATCACTTCCACCGATGTAAGTTTCCCACCGATGTCGCATTGCGGAGGAAAAGCCCTATGGTTTCTCCATCATAATAGATGTCTTCCATGGAGGAAACCATCCCTCTCACGCTCGGTGCGTGATGTGGCCCTCTCGCTGGGATCCTACTTCCACACCATCCATGGCCTGTATGCTGACAACCGGAGTGTGGCGGTGGACTTTGCGGTCGCATCCTTTTCGAGGTCCAACAAGATTACTTCCTGTGGGTCAACGAGCTATCCTAAACCGGGCTGCTGCCCCCACTTTGGTGCGCTGACTAGACTCGTTCAGTCCTCCGTGCCTCGTCCCTCGCTGACTCCCTGCCACTGGTACTCGTTCTTCAAGCCCGCTCCCGAGCCGCGGAGCAAGAAGCTGCCGGAGCGAAAACAGCAGCGGAGCACACCCAGTCACCAACGTCCAGGCGATGAGACCTCTTGAACGTTTCAGGACTCGGGATTCCGCTCCATCACGAAATGACCAAGGACCATCATACACCATTCCCAAGCAGGTGGTCAGGACGTCTGCATGGCCTGGGCCCTAAAAGGCAGCTGCACCTCCGGATGCAAGCGCGCTGCCACCACAAGCGCTACTCGGCGCTACGGTGCAGAAGCTCACACTCTCCTCACGGACTTTGGAGTTGCTGACCCGCACCCCTGAGTCTCCACGCCTGGATCGCCACCCGTATTGGAGCGCCGCTCCTATCTGGTGGCGTCCATGCCTCGCAAGCAGTTGGTTCTCTGCCCTTTTGATCGCGACGTCTCTCCTGTGAAACCTCCAAGGACTAACAGGAGCACTCCTGCTCGCAACCCACCTTCCACAAAATTTTCTACCACTTCAATTCACAGCCCTTCACACGCAGCCTCGCTGTAATGTCTCCATCATCAAAGCGGTGGCTGGCCTACTGCCCGGATCACCTAAGAAACGCCGACCGCTTCATCCTCTACATCAACACCACTAAAACTACTAGCCTGCCGTTGATACCAGATCAATCCGAAATAACAGACTAGGTACGTTAGTCCAAAACCTTTGCTCAGCCTACTCAAAGGCAGAGACGTGGGAGTCCTTTGTCACCAACTTCGAGGGCGCTCCTACTTGCTCCGAACCTGGAGGATGTCGACCATCCTGCCATCCCCTTGCTCTGCCACTGGAGAGACCATGGGGTCCCCGTAAAACAAATCACCTCCCTGGACAACGGAACAGAAGGAGGAAGCATCCGCCGCGGCTGCACAAATCTGCTACCGGCATTCGACTTCCTCCGTGAGGAATTTTCCGAGTTCATCAAGAACAAGTTCTGGCTGTCTTCCATTCGACCTCGTCAAGGATGAACCCTCCCTCCTTCTATCAGCCGCTGCGGTAAAGGTGGAAGAGACCGAAACCCCGACTCATCAGCACCACACTGGAATGGGGGTGGCCCTCCGTAAGAAACCACATCACATCACGAACCGCCCAAGGCCATGCAATTTGGAAATGCCCTGCGCGCATCCTGTACGATGTGCGTCACGCAACCCCAAGTTTGGACCGTCCGCTCTGCAAACATGACATCAAGGACGGCTTCTACCGCATGTTCTGAACCCTTCCGACTGTATTCGACTTGTGCTGGTGCTGCCTCGCTATGAAGTGAGCCCCAACTGGTGGCGTCCCAATGTCTGCACCATGGGATGGGTCGAGTCGCCGCCACTTTCAGTGGCATGTCGGAGACTACCTGCGACGAGCAAATGAACGCTTCTGAAGTCCCCCAGAGCCTGTCCTCCGCAGACTTGAGCATCACGCGAGGGAATGGATGACCTGGACCCGTCCACCACTCCAGACCCGAGAAAGGAGGACCATGCGGCAACCAGAAACTCCTTGGGATAGCCACTCCCCCTTGGAGCCCGAGCCGGACCACTTGCGCGGACCCTCGAACAGACCTCTGCTCCAGCCCATGGGCGAATGATGTGTTCGTTGAGACTTCATCCAACTGGGCCAAGGAGGAAAGACCCGTATGAAAGCGCTACGCACGCACTTGCTCCATGCCATCGACGAGATCCTCGCACGCCCAAACCTCAGCGAGAAACATCGCAACGAGGCATTCTCGCTCAAGAAACTCCTGCAAGGTGATGGAAGCTGGGCTACTCGAAAAGCTCATCCTGGGATGGATCATTGACACCCTGCGACAGACTCTGGAACTCCCTCCCACCGGAAGCAAGCGCTCGCTGACACTTCAAGGAATTAGCCGGTGTCGCAGAGTCAGCCACAAGCGTTGGATGCAAATCCTCGGCAAGCTGCGCTTCGTCTCTGTTGCCATCCGGGGTTCCGTGGACTCTTCAGGCGCTCAGCTCGCCCTCACGAAGTCCAAGGAGGAAGAATCCGGATCAACACCGCATTGAGATCCCACATCGATGTGCGACAATACATTGTGATTGACTAGTCTAAGGATCTAAGAGATGTAAAGTTTGTATTTCCAAATAAGTGAGCAGTTATTGATATTTTCTAAATAAGCCTGCAATTGTAAAGCTGTAAAGCTGAATTGTAAGCTGTATCCCGTCGCACTCCCTTACAGCTAAAATGAACTGGAGCAAGAAAACGATAGGAGAGAGTCCCCAGCAAAGTGCTGAGGTAGATTACCATCCCATGAGGAGCTTCCGAATGACAGCAAACTGTGGAGCCGGAAGACCCTTAGTGAAGATGTCGGCCCTTGTTCCAGAGTCGGAATATACTTGGCCACGATGCCCTTCGACTCCCGATATTGACCTAAGAAGTGGTACTTCAATCCAAATACTTGTTGCGCGCAACATCTTGGGAACATTCACAAGAGACAGCAACCTTGGTTGTCTTCGAAACTGTAGAGCGCACGAGACTGTCAGTAATTACGCATATTCAGTTTTGTACCAATTTCTTTGAGCAAGCTCGCATAGGAAGCAGCTCCCTCATTGACATGCTGAAGGCAACATACTCAGCAGCAGTGGAGCTCAAAGTAATGTCAGTCTGCAGTTGCTGGACCAATGACAGGGCATCCAAACAAGTCAAGACAAAACCAGTGCGAGACTTGACGAAACAGGATCCTGATCATCCTCATATCCATACAACCCGGCGAAGTCAGCATCACCCAACATCAAGCCCTTGATCAAGCTTAGGGCTAAAACAAATGCCTTTGTCACTTGTGCCAATTAAATATCGAACGATACGTTTGATGGCTTGAGCGTGTGAGTGCTTGGGGTTGTGGCTGAATCTTGCACCTGATGCGAGTGTTGGATGCAATTAGAGAAGCATCCCAACTGCACTGGATAGCTCCACTCTTCTTCAAAGGGGCACCATTTGTCAGCGCCAGAGGATCGGTGGCAGCAGGGAGAAGGCTTAGAGCTGCTTCAGACATCCAGTGTATCATAACCTTGTTGATAGCCCCTTTTGAGTCAATTCCACTTGTCTCCCTGTCTTTCAAAATTATACCAAGAACCAAAGATGTCTCCCTTTTCTTCCATGGTGAGTCATATCCAAGCTTTGGAGCTGTCCAACATAGGACTCAATCAGATCTTGTCCGGACTGAGCCAGATTTGGTCATCACAATAATTTAATACCATGAGTTGATGCTCCTTATGAATAAATAAACAGGTCTGCTCTGAGTTTCGAAACAAGTTGGACATCCCACGACATAGATGCTCATAAAAATTTGGGTGAATCGTCTGCCCATAGATGACTTGTCAAGTTTCAAAACACAGTCCTGTCCTTCATAATCTTTGGGTCGATAGTACTGAGGCAATTCCATGTACAATGGCTGTCGGCAGGCTGAGGACTCTGACAGAAAGCAAGTAAAATCAACTTTTCTCGATTCCATCCATGTGCAGCTGCAAGAAGAAGACCGGCTCTAACAGTGGGCCAACCGACAAGTGGAGAATATGCGGTGCTTTCGACGGGATTCAGCTTACAATTCAGCTTTACAGCTTTATAAATTGCGGGCCTATTCTAGAAAATAATCAATAACTGCTCACTTATTTGGAAATACAAACTTTACATCTCTTAGATCGTTAGATTAATCAATCCACAATGGTATTGTCGCAGGAAGCAAGCGCTCACTGACATCTTCAAGGAATTAGCCGGGTGTCGCAGAGTCAGCCACAAGCGTTGGATGCAAATCCTCGGCAAGCTGCGCTTCGTCTCTGTTGCCATCCGGGGTTCCGCTGGACTCTTCAGTGCGCTCCAGCTCGCCCTCACGAAGTCCAAAGGAGGAAGAATCCGGATCAACACCGCATTGAGATCCCACATCGATGCCTTCGCTGATCTGGCTGCCAGCCTCTGCCACCGCCCAACTCACCTGGCTGAGATCGTCCCCCAGGACCCATCCTTCTTCGGAGCCACCGACGCCGCCAAGGCTGGAATGGGCGGTGTCTACTTTGACTCTGAGGAAACTCCTTACCTCTGGAGGCTCCCATTCCCTCCCGATGTGCAGGCTCAGCTCGTGTCCACGGACAACCCGACGGGGACCGTGACCAACAGTGACCTCGAGCAGGCGGCCATCCTTGCGCAACACTCCTTGCAAGCGGCGCGGCACTGCGTCACCTACGCCACCCTCTACACTCTCTCGGACAACACCCCGGCCGTCTCCCGAGTCTCCAAAGGGGCGGTCACCTCCGATGGTCCTGCGGCGTTCCTGTGCAACTACGCCTGCCGCCACCAGCGGGAGCACCGCTACTGCGCCCTCTCGTCCTACATCCCGGGTCCTGCCAACGTGATGGCTGATGATGCGTCGCGCCTGCAACACCTCACCCTGCCTGACCTTCTCGCCCACTTTGAACAGCGCTATCCGCAGAACAGACCCTGGCAGGTGTTGACTCTGCCACCCGAGGTCAGTTCACAGTTGATCTCCGCCTTGCGCTGCAGACCGCTTCCAAAAACATTGTCTCCAAGACGGCCGCCGCCCGGGACCGGACCTTCGGACGATGGTGTGACTTCTGCGCAGGCCTCGGCGTCAACCCATCCCTCTGTGATATCCCTGACCAAGAGGTCCAAGCCTGCTACCTCCTTGTCTTCGGAAACCGTTACCGCGAGTCTAACAATGTCCGAGCTGACTCAGTGGACAAGGCCCTTCTTGCCGTCGGGAAGGGGATCACCGACCTGGGTCACCCGGATCCCCGAAAGCTCAAGGCTGGATCCGACCACAACCATCCAATACTCGCTGCTTTCCTCAAAGGACTCAGAGATGAAGATGGACCCCCTGACCGCGCCTACCCAGTCAACCTCTCCATCCTCCGAGCTATGCTCGATGCCCTGGACTACGACGACGCCACTTGGGGGACCCTCAACCGCCACGTCCGAGACCTCTGCATCCTGGCCTTCTTCTGGCTCCTACGCCCTGCGGAGTACCTGGACACCGGGAACCTTGAATCCCGAAGCCAAGCCTTTCGCCTCTGTGATGTCTCCTTCACTGTCCGCGGCGGCCTCCAAGTCCGCGGTGACACCATCTCTTTGAATGACGTGAAAAACCACGCGTGCCTCACCGATGCCACGTTTACGTTCACTGACCAAAAGAATGCTGTCCGCGGCGAGTCCGTGGGCCACCGCCCGACCTCTGATCCGTGGCTTTGCCCGGTGAAGTCCCTCGCGCGTGTGGTCTACCACCTCCGTACCAACGGCGCCGACGCCGATACTCCCCTCTTCAACCACTTCAATGCGGCCCGCAACCGGTGGTATCCTGTGAAGCCCCAGTTCATCACCAACGCCCTCCGCCACGCTGCGGCCCTCATCTCCCACGACACCGGCATCAACCCTGACAAGGTCTCTGCCCGCTCCCTCCGTCCTGGTGGTGCCACCGCCCTTCTCTGCGCCCATGTGGACTCGGATGCCATCCGCCTTCTCGGCCGCTGGAAGTCCGACGCCATGCTCCGCTACCTGCGCATCCAAGCCGCTGCCGCCACCCACCACTACTCCCAACAGATGTTGGACCATGGGGCATACAACTTCCCGGGAGGCACCTACGATCGCCACCTCCTCCCGGCACAAGCGCCCCAACACTGCAACGAGATTCTTCTCCACGAAGAACTCTACGAGGACTAACCTACCCCTAGTCCTCGGCCCCCTGTCCTCGCCTCCACCTGGACAGGGGGTAACGGCTTCTCCACCCCGCTACGCTCCCTCCCTGTTCTGCCTTTGGCTTTTGGGTTGCACGACTCAAGGCTGTCCCGTGAACATCACATTCCCGGGACTCCCTTTTGCCGTGTGGGATCCATCCGGGACTCCCCAGTCCCGAATGGTACCCCGGGGACTGGAGACGGTCGGCTCAGTAAATGGCGAGTTCTCCACTCACCTAATCCTCTACTAGTTGTGTCTAGCTGCTCTGGGCGAGCGCAGCTTGTCTGCGCTCGGCTCAAGGAAATTGGTACCAAACTACATATGCCTGTGATTACTGACAGTCTTGTGCGCTCTACAGTGTTCGAAGACAACCAAGGTTGCCTGTCTCTTGTGAATGTTCCCAAGATGTCAGCACGCAACAAGTATTTGGCATTGAAGTACCACTTCTTTAGGTCGAATATCAGGGAATCGAAAGGCATCGTGGCCAAGTACATTCCAACTCTGGAACAACGGGCCGACATCTTCACTAAGGGTCTGCCCGCTCCACAGTTTGCTGTCATTCGGAAGCTCCTCATGGGATGGTAATCTACCTCAGCACGTTGCTAGGGACCCTCTCCTATCGTTTCTTGCTACAGCTTCATTTCAGCTGTAAGGGAGTGCGACGGGATACAGCTTACAATTCAGCTTCACAAATTGCAGGCTTATTCTAGAAAATAATCAATAACTGCTCACTTATTTGGAAATACAAACTTTACATCTCTTAGATCTTTAAATTAATCAATACACAATGGTATTGTCGCAATGTTGGGAGAATCTTGAGCGGCTTGGTACCATAGCTCGGTGATGGGGTTCAAGAGCCACTCGATTTGTTTGGTGTCATCCTCATAGGCAAGATGGGCTATAGCGGCGGTAAGCTGGATGAGAGAGATGTTGGTGATGTCCGCGACTAAACCAATGGGGAGGCCAGTGGCGGGAGGGAATGGAGCCTACATATCGGAAGTACTTCCCATCCCAGGCATCCGCGGCCCATCGGTCGACATTGGAGCATTGGTAGAAGAAGGTAAGGAAGTGACGAGCCACTGCGAACCCGATTTGGCACATCGACGGGTGTCATGGAAACCAGAGGGCCACAACACATGGCACTGGCTTGGTAACAAGATCAACTATTGGGGGCAAAGATGATTCCATGGGAGATGTCAGGGGAGCTGTTGGACTCCATGGGTTTGAGGTAGATTTGGGTCGCGAATGATGGCTGGGAGTTGGCGTTCGCTAGAGGAATAGTGGTGGTTGAGCCAGGTGGAGCTGGTTTGGGCCAAGGCAAGGGTGCTACGAGAGGACATGGTGGTACAGCTCCTTCGCGGAGAGTGGTGATGAGTTCTAAGTTGGGCGTGGATGCCTGAGAAGAATCATCGGGGATGATGTCGGGAATCCAGATGTTGTTGGCAATGAACGGATGCGTCTCGGGGAGGTCTTGCATGACGTTCATGACGGAGTTGTGGATTGGGACTAATTCGAAGATGTTGCAGGCGTCTGGGATGACCCCAATGGGTAGGTCGTCGATGATGGAGTCAGGAGACGAGGAGGTGGCTAAGGAAGCGATGGTGGAGCGAGATTGAGTGGCGAACGGGAGGGCCATGGGCTGAACGTGGGGTGGAAAGGGCACTTGAGTGGCCAGTTGAGTATCAGGCGGCATGGAAGCCGACGGGAAGAGGCTGTTGGAAGAGCCAATGGAAGTGGGCGGAGCCACAACGGGGGGTCCCGTGATGCAGAAGAGGGGGGCTGAAAGAGAGCCGTCGGCAAGGCGGAACTTGGCGATGATGAGGAAGCCTCCAATGTCACGGTGGGGCATGAGATTGTAGGCTTCAGTGCGAGACCAGGCATGAGTGTGGGGTCCGCTGTGAATGGATTTCGCGAGAAGGTCGGAGAAGGAGTCCGAGAGGTTGGAAGGAGCAGTGTATTTGGCAGAGAGGCCATGAAGTTGGGAATCCTGGAGGGTGGAGCGGAAGCGGGAAGCGGCGATAGCCGAAGTGGAGTCGGATTGCATGATAGCAGGATCATTCCAGGAGTTGGATCGGGGAAGGATGGAAGTGGGAAGATCTTGAGTATGGACAAGCCGGGGCCCTAGGAGACCCTGAAGAAGAAGGGGCTGGGCGATGGCAGCCGTCGGAGAAAGAAGAGGATCGTTGTCGGTCATGGGAAGAAAGACGGAAGAAAGGGTCGCGACAAAGATGAAGAAGCAAAAGGCGGAACGGGACGAGATGTCTGGTAGCGATGAGGCAGAGGTAGGAAAACGAAGGCTTTGTACATCAACTGTTGTTGGTGTACAAAGACAAGAGAATGAACTCCTCCAATGGAGGTCGCTTTGAGCTCAACGAACCGAAAAAGTGAGCAGCCACGCGTTCAGGCGGCAAAATGATGAACCCTAACGCTAACGTTTTAACTACGGCCAGACGCTTGCCCTATCCCTACGAAGACACCTCAACTGCTTCCACGTGTAACCAACGGTGTCACCTCAAGCAACCACAGCACAACTTTCCCATTTCCTCACAAACAACATACAATACTTTTCTGCTCTCCAAAATGCAGGCATCATCCTGCTCCCCTTCACAGTGGACCCATTTCTTGGACTGGGACCCTTCGCCCATGCCCTTCTCTACGGCTCCACTCGCCACCATCCCCCCTCCCAGCACCCCCTGGTCTGCCAAGCTCCCCCCACTCCCAACGCTCTACAGCCAACTCCTTTCAGCCCCAACCGCCATTCTCCCCACTGCTGATACCACTTTGTCACCCCCACCAACTACTCCATTGACACCCAACCCTACACACCTTCACGCTGGGCACACCAATCCCTTGCCCTCAATCTATCTACCCACTTAGCACAACACTTTCAACGCGCTATTACATGCCAAGCTCGATCCCTCTATTCCTCCGGTTCATCCCCGTCCTCAGTCCTTGCCGGTCCATATATGCCTACTTCACGCCCAGAACCCCTTGATCCCTTCCCATACTTTTTACAAGCGGACGTTACCTAGTACCGTTCCTTTCACGTAATCCCCTTTATAGTTATTTATTTTTTTATTTTTATTATTATTACAACTACACTCTGTCCCCATCCTCATCTTATTAGCTCTCTCTAATCCATAGTAACTTCCCATTGATACAAACAACACTCAAAACAAACTTCGTTTCCCCATGCTAAAACGTCGTCTGCAGTGGCCATTCCTCGCGTACAAAGGCTACCATACTCCACCATGACAGGCTCCTCTTGTTTGGATACCGGCAGGCTGGAAGCAGCTGCAGCGATGGATCGACACTTCTGCATGCTTCCACCGATCAAGATGATGTATGTTACCTCCTTTACTGCTGCTACTCCTCTCAACATCTCAGCAACGGAAGGAGGCTACTCATTTTGAAGAAGTCTCCACATGATAAGCTGGACGCAAACGACGCAAAGATGTTCACTTCTTAGGAATGGCTACTCTTCAACCCAACCTCTTTGCCAGACGTCTCCCCCCTCTTCAACGGTGGACATGATGATCGCTTTCTCTTCCACGGAGAGACGCCACTATATTCCTCGACAAAGCACTGAGATCGGATCGATCGACGCTGACTTGATTGGATCAACGGATTGGCTCATCCACAACGTGACGACACGAAGACTTCCACTGATCAATGAACGAATGGCTATTATGGATTACTGTATCAGCATGGTGTGGATCTTTTGGCATTGGCCAGCCAGTCAATGATCATCGTTTTACATGACGCGACTCGTCTCCGGTCATCTGAGAATGGCATTAGGCTTTGTCTCTGCCCTTTGTGCAAGGTGGCAACAGAAGATTTTCCTGCTGCTCCTGGGTGCTTTAAGGCTCCACGAGCATTGGAAACATACGGTACATCAAAGATGCATGTCTCTCATCTCTGTGCGTCCTTGTGGAAAGCGTCTTAATTAATGATGGCCCCGCCCAAACGACGGTGGTTCTTGGCAATGAATGACAGGAGGGACACATGCCCCACATGCAAGCCGACGGCAAAAAAGGAAGAATGAATGGGAGCAAGTAGGGCTTGGACCACTTCTGAGCCAAAATCTTGATAGCCATTGATGAAGAACAGCAGTAGCTTCAGGGCCAAAGAGGCCAGAAGCAGAAATGTCAAAAGCTGCGAACGAGGAGCTCACCTGTGGTCTTGAATGACAGGATCAGGGAGTAAGGTGGGAGCATGGAAAGAATCGAATCGAATCAGCAGGGTCAATCCGGGCCAATGCTGGGCGACCAAGAGTGATAGGGGGTCGACGCGGACAGCAGAGGAGGCACGAAAGCCATAGAGGACAGATCGAAAGGCCCTAGTAGCAGTGTACGGCATGGTGCACAGAAAGACAGAGCGATCTAGTGCTAGCTAGTGTATCCAAGGGCGAAAGGAAAAAGTGCACAAGGGCTGATTTGATTGATCAGTCGGTTTGGAAGCGTTCGAAAAGTCAGAATTGGCCAAGGACAGCAGCAAACCTGGAGAAGACGGATGGCGAAGAAGATGCAGCTGTCGACAAACCACCGGCAATGAACACTGACGACGAAGATATGGACGATGCCAATGGCAAGACCTTCAAACAACGATGACGAAGAAGATGCAGCTGTCGACAAACCACCAGCAATGGACAATGACGACGAAGACATGGACGATGCCAATGACAAGACATCCAACGACGATGACGAACAAGACGATGATGAAGAAGATGCAGCTGTCGACAAACCACCGGCAATGGACAATGACGACGATGACATGGAAGATGCCAATGACAAGACATCCAACGACAATGACGAACAAGAAGGTGAGAAGGCATCGGCCTCTGATGATGACGACAAGGATGATGAAGCTCTGGCAACGGCTGGTGGCACAAGAGATGTCGAACAATAGGATAAGGACGCCGATCAAGACGACGGAAAGAAGGCAGCATCACCCCCAAGAGTTGGCGGTCTGGAGTCTGCTGTGGAAGACGCCGACCGTGAAGATATGGTAGTTGACAACCCCGAGAAGATGGATGGCGATCTCGTTGAACAGGCGAAGGGGAGTCCGAAAAGGAAGCATCGGCCAAGGACCAGGATGAAGATCAGAGCAAGACCGCCGACGATGATGGCGATCTCGTTGAAGGGGCGAAGGACACGGAGTCCGAAAAGGAAGAATCGGCCAAGGACCAGGATTAGGATCAGAGCAAGACCGCCGACGATGACTAGTCTAAGAAGAAACGGAGGATACTGCAGTAACTGTTGACAAACCACCGACCGGGGCAGTGGACAACAAGGATGAACATATGGAAGATGCCAATGACAAGACATCCAAGGGCAATGGTGAATCAGCGGGGTCAGATGAAGAAGCTGACAAAGGTCAGGACCAGACGGCCGACAAATGACGAAGAAGATGCAGGATCCAAAGAAATAGAAGATAATGCAGCCAACAAAGCGCTAGTCAACAAAGCACCGACAGCGGCAATGGGATCTCTTTTGGATGGTTATGGTGTTAGTGATGATGAGAAGGCGGCATATCAAGCTCGGCGGCGAGCGGAAAAGTGGACACAAAAGGTCGATGCAGGGAATGTGAACTCGACTTTTCGGAGCCCCAGAATGAAATCACGGAACTATCAAAAGTTGATTGCAGTAAAGAGGACTGGAAGGTAAGAGCTGCTTGGATGTTCCCGCTTGTCGCCGTGATTGTATTGCTTTCCTTACCGGTACCTCATGCATCTCATTCGTTTTCTTTCTTTCGATATAGAAACTAACACTAAAAGCAAAGAAAAGAGAGGGATCATTACCAGTTGGTTGCCTGGCATACTGTCGTCCGATAAGTGCCGTTGGTTTTGGCTTCGGGAAGCATGCAGCAAGTGAAAGAGCTCGGGAACACGAAGGATGGCAAGTATGGGCAGATTGAAGACGGTAATCATGTGTTTCAATGCACTGCCCACAAGGCGTCAGAGGTGTGGGTGTATCCAATATGGTAGGCATCTTTGAGGGGATCCTACGATGAACTATCCTCAATATTTTTGAACTACTGTGCGACCCAACATGTCTTTCTCCTTGGTGACTAGGCCAAGAGTTTAAAGAAGGCGTTGAAAAAGCCCCAATCAAAGATCTATAAATCGTTCCACTGCTGATCGAAGTGCAAAAAGGGAGGACGACCGATTCAGAAAAAGTTAGTGAACCTGCTCTTCTGGACTGTGGTAAAAAAGGTCAATGGGAGGTTTCTGTTGTAAAGGGCTTCACTGAATAGCACAGCTGGGATGCTCTCCTCCATACTCTTGGCAGTGCGCCAAATGGATGACCGTTTGTTGCATGTCCGCGGTAAACAACACGTGGTTTGTGCCGTCAAGCTGATCTGAGCGAGTGTTCTTGTAGTACAACTCTTCCTCATTTCCTTGCCTCGTCCAACAAGCTCCATCTGGGAGAGGCGGAAGTTCATCATCAAGACGATCCTGGCAAAAGCACTGAAACCCAAGTTTCCACGAGATTTCTTTGCAAGGGACTTGAACCGTTTCACAAGCAATGCCTCCATGCCCCCTTAGTAACTCGACAACATCAGCGTGACCAAAGGTCATGGCCAGTCTCATGGGGGTTATAAAGCCCCAACGATACTGGCTTGCATAGGCGCCGTCGTCTCTATTGCTGGTTTCTTCCGTTTGGTCCAAGCTACTCAGATCGTTCGGGATGAAAATGTTTGGATTGACAGAGGCACCTCGAGTCAAAAGGAGGCGGCACAGGTCAGCGTCACCGTTGCCAGCTGCAAAGTGAAGACTGGTGACAAAGATCCCTCCACCTTGGCAGGATTTGGCAAGCTCATGGCAACACGAGTCGAGGAGATCAGCACCCGACGTGGCCAAAGCTGCAGTTGTCACTTTCAACGCGAGGTATTGCAGTTCCATGATAGTCCTTTCTGCCTCGATTGACATTGCCTCTCTAGCAAAAACGTTCAAATCTTCAAAGTCTGAGCTGTTTAGAGTTATTGTGACGGCATTCTCCGCTTTCCATTGATCCAAACATGCTCTCGCGTCTCGTAGCTGCGTTGCGATGACAAACCGGACCTTTGTCTCCAAATCTCTGCACGTGCATCCAAGGGAGACTTGATCTGGAACTGAGAGGAATGCTGCGATGGGGGCAAGCAGATCGAGTTGAATTCCATCCATCTTGCTCTCTCTTTGCTGCTACCATACTTTTTAAACAGAATCTTTGTGGTTGGCGATGCTTCTGACACTCGTCACACAAGGCGGCTTTTTATGAAAATTTCACCATCGTACATGTTGCGTGTGTGTCCCTCTTCAAAAAGAATGCATGGCGTGTGTGCTTCTGCTCTTCCGCACACATTCGTTGAAACGCTGGCCATCGAAGGAACTGAGACGTTGAAACTTGAAGTGGATCACCGAGGCTAGCTCAAGTGCAGCCTTGTCATTGACACTACATAGCTTCATATCAACAGTTGTTGTACAACTAGTCGTAGCAAGCCTGATCCAGCTAGCTAATACTTTCAGAGGACCAGCAAGCTCCCCAACACATTCACAGACACCCCCTTGAAAAGCAATACATGTAGCTATCTCCAAATTTTTCGAGGGAAAATCAGGCTCCTAAAGATTCCATTTTGTTTTATCCTGCCATGGATTGCTCCAGTCGCTCCTCACTCTCAGCCAGCACTCAATCTGCAGGTGGTACAATACAAAGTTTAGAATTGAATTGAATCTACGGCAGATAGAGGCTTGGATGGCTGTGCGTGGAAACTGGAGCGCCCAAGCCAAGCGTTGGCTGAACAAAGTTCGTCTGGGAGGTTCGAGACTTGCTTCATGCGCGGCTGAAATGATTACAGCACGCACACAGGGCCCAGGAAGTGTTCCAAACAGTGACGTCGACCATGGAATGGATTTGTGGTGTCAACACCCACAAAAGGGAAGCTGGGAAGCACCGGGAAAGCAAGCAGCGAGAAATAAGGCGTTTAGTTTGAGCCTGCTACCACCGTCACTGCAATACAACATCTTCAGAACTGCAAGAAGATGACACTCGCTAATCTACCGCTCGCATCCGTTTGGGCACTAGCATTGGTGTCTTTGCCGCCCATCATCGTCGACGCATCCTTTCTTCCCACGCGTCCGGCACTACTTCGAGTTCGGGTGTCTCTTTGGGAACAACAACAATATCCCATTCTGGGCAAGGAAGACGATATCATGAATCCCAAAGCGCATGGAACGTCACACAAGCCAGTGCAAGACGACCTAAAATGGGGTATGGATTTCGAGACGGCCAATCGCATTTGCAACTACAACCGAAGATATGCCGAATACAAGGGAACCGCCACCAATTTGCTCAACATGATAGAACGACAACGACAGGACGAAGTGTACGACTTTTACGATAGTGTCACGGGTAACCTGCTATTCACGGCACCACAAGGCCGATCACTGCAAGAATTCACTCAAGAAAGTCACGACCACGGATGGCCCAGTTTTCGAGATGCCGAAGTCAACTGGGATTTTGTCAGGTGTTTGGAAGGTCCCGAGGGAGAATGTGTATCCATTACAGGGACACATTTGGGACACAATCTGCCAGATGAAAAAGGAAATCGATATTGCATCAATCTCGTCAGTATTGCAGGGCGGCCTCCAACCAATTGAACGATTGATCGAAGGAGGGGTAACATTACAGAGTGCAAGCACATAACACGACGCAAAAACTTAGTTCATGCAAACGAGAGATACGGCTCCAAAGCTCCAGCTAGCTGGACTCCAAAAGACTCCAGTAAGGTATGTTTTGATTGATTGCTGGACTTGACATGAAAGTCTTCATGCAAGTGCCTGGGAATGATACCCGAACTGGGGCAAACCTACAACTACCATTATCGTCCAAATTAGGTTTGTCATCGCGTCGGCGATTTGATTTGCTCCCTCCGTACCAGTACCAGTACCAGTACCATACCGGTACGTCGAAAGGTACCGGTACCTTAACCGATCGCGTTAGGGTTGTTTCATTTTGAAGTTGAGTCGAGTCGGTCATCGTTTTTCATTTTGATTTTGATTTCAAACGGTACGAGGCTCAAAACCAAGAAAGTTCGTTGGAAATGACAACGCCGTTGCCTCAAGAAAGCTTTTTCTCTCATTCTTCTTCCTCTCGAAGACATCACGACGACAACGATGGAACAAGGTCCCATGCACTATACACGCCAGCTTGCTCACGTTCGCTCTAGATGGTGCCTAGCTTTTCTCTGTGGTTGTTTGATCGTCTGGAGTCGAGGCATCTTTGCGGTGGTTCCAAGCTTCGTTGTGATCCTCTCGCTACTGCTGCGAAGGTCGTCACG
>CAICTM010000420.1:0-68259 GCA_903772945.1 Seminavis robusta | reverse complement strand
ACTACAGAACAGAGTGGTGCTCTTCTTGCGAACTTCAACCGGAGGAAGCTTCGCCATGGGGTGATCCCCATCAATGGTATCGTCCGTGACCCTGGAACGATTTGACATTGGAGGCAAATGCTGTCGCTTTCCAGATCCAAGGGAATCGGATGGTGTCGCACGCTTCTTTGGAGTCATTTGTCGAGTACTTGGAGTGGACACAGAAGGCTTCGCAGATGGCTTACGGTCCTCTTCTTCTCTCCTCTTCTTCTACCTCCTCTTTTTCTATCTCCTCTTCTTATCCTCCTCTTCTTCTACCTCCTCTTCACTTCCATCGGCTTCATCATGGTCGTCGTTGTTGTCTTGCACATCGTCGGCGCCATTCTGTCCATCGGCATCGTCGTCGCTCTGCTCGCTGTCAGTGGCATCTTGTTGGGTAATCCAATCGACAGAGCTGGCGTGGTCATCCAAGGCCGAGTCATCATCTGAAGGAGGGTGGCGCAGGAAGTATGGATCCATACCACACCGATGCATGGTATGGTTCAAGTAATTCTCCGGCGTCCGACAAAGGTACCCCATGCGATGGTCATCGTAAGTCTGACTTTCAATATCCTCGTTGGTCAGTCGAACCAAAGGAATGCAGGTGAAACCCTTCCATGGGTAGCAGGCATCGAAGGAAAGCTTGCGACGATGAAACTCAAAGCGGGACCACTTCATGGCACGGCAGATGATAGGCCATTCACGAGGACGCGAAGTGATTTCCATCAAGAAGAGACGAAGCTTCTCATGGAAAATAGTGGAATACTCCTTCGGAACACCACAGAGATCAATCTTTTGGCCGACGGGTGGCAAAGGATAGTCACCTTCCTGACCATGGTAAAAGGGGTATTCCTCCAATTCCTTTTGTTTGTTGAACATCACGCAAGGGTCATGTCAAGACTTTCACGAGCGACATCATCAACCTCAGACCACCCACCAAGCACACGTTCAGGCAAGTCAATGCGGTACAAGTTGTCACCGAGATGACCGAGGTGGGCGTGACGAAGTGAGCGAATCCCAAGGAGAGTCTTCTCTTGCTTGCGAACCAAAGCAAGGACGGCATCGTCGATGGGAAATTCATCGATGGGATCTTCTGGAAGCTCACGGCGTGCAACCATTGGCTGAGAGACTGGGCCAGTGATGGTGTCGGTCTTCTTGGACAAAGAAGGAAGAGTACGATGACCTGGAGAGCTTCGATCCCGCGTCACACTGGAGAACGATAAAGTTGGCAACCGAGGAACAGGTGCCGAACGAGAACGAGCCACAGCCACCTGGGTACTTCCCTGGCAGTCCCTTGACGTCGACGAGTTGACGAGCAATGACAAACCGGAAACTTTCCAGCAGTGGTCATCTTCGCGAAGCCTGCTCGCTTCACCAAGGGCTTCTTCGGGGGCGAAGGGGTATGACGATGTTCACGGTACGGGGGACGGTCGGCCATGGTGAATGGTTGTTGAAAGGAAAACAGCAACGAAGGAATATTTCGAAAGTGGTTCAGGGAGGCTGTTCCGCCGAATTATGAACTATTTGTGGAAACCAAACGGTCGTGTCGGATCTGGTCAAACGGGACGTCCAATCGGTTTGTACATACTCAACAACAATGTATTGCTCACTTGCCATCTTGCACGTCGCTATGGTCACCGCGGGACCTGAGGATAGATGGTTTAGCCACTGTCAAGGAAGTAAGAGTGCATTCCAGCAATCTTCCGAAAGCACAGCCCGTCGCAGCAATCTAAGTAATATATGTTGCTTATCTGTTACATACTGCCGTTCCGACGTTTCGTGCTCCAGCCTGCGTCATGAAAAGAGCAACGCACCAAAGGCTGAAGCCGACATGCTGACGACGGTAAGATCGACATGCTGACGACGGTAAGATCGGTGCGTCAACTTCATTTTTTCGATACAGATGCGTACGGCTCACTGCTCTTGTTTCGTTGACTCTGCAGAGCTACTTGCTGGTTACGACGGTACAGTGGTCCATCTTTGATGAATAGTAGGAGTTCTTGAGTGCACATGGAGTCCTCTACGTTCTTGCTGGTGCTGTGGACTTCTTGGAAGCGGGACCTCTGGCTATCTGAAACGGTCAAACCAAGATAATTCACTGCCTGCACTTTGTGTTCAATGAAAGGCTACTAACGAAATCAGCCTTTGTGTCCAGCATCTTTGGAGTCTTCCGGGCCACTCGACCATTCTTGAGAAGTCCCCCAGTATACATTCCTTCTCTGCGGCCTCTTCCCTGTGCTTTATATCCTCGCTGTCTTGTGTTGCTTGGGACCTTCCTCATATCCTCAACCTCGACATCGAATTGTCCGTATCTGCTTCGGAGCACAGCTGCCGCTGGACAGTTATAGCCATTCCTTTTCCGACAATCTTCACAGTCACCAACGATGGCATTATCTTCAGTTCGCATGGTAAGAACGCAACAATTTCTTGTGACTGTAATCATTTTACGTGCCGTAACATCCCGCCCTTGTCCGGTCTCTGAATACAAATCGTCGAAAGGCTCATCGTCCCCTTGGAGCGAAGAACTTACAAGAGCGATCCTTTCCTTGGTCAAAGGATGTCCGATTCGAAATCCCGTGTTGGCAATCCATGCAGTTGGTACTCCCATTCCGTTGGACGAAATTGGAACGATGTCTCTACCAAATTCGACAAACGTTGTTGTGATGAGACATATTAGGGAACACGTTCGCGGGATAATGATTGTGCATGGATCGTCTCTATCCATGGCATCCCTTCTCAACAGACTAACCAAGGTGTCAACCAGCAGACGAGCAAGGGATACATTCAATTCCACAGGGGAGTCCTTGGCTTTGATTGCGTGGTGGTTGTGACTTTCATTGCTGCAGTTGCTGCACGGCACTCCACAGTGACCGGTGCAAGCATAATTATGATTCGCGTAAGGTCCAGTCGCGTACATTCGAAGAAAATGTTCCGCTGCTTCTGGTTCCTGTCGCTCTTCCGACCAGTGTCGGAGCACAAGTTCTGTAACTTTGGCTCGCTGTTGGATTGTCTTGCAGTGGTGAATGAGTTGGATTTGTCGGTATGCCTCTGACTTAACGTTGCCTTCATTCTTGTTTGTTCTGGCGAACGTTCGATCTTTGAATTTCTTAACAAAGCCATCATTCTTCGCGAAGTGCTGCATCACATGGAAGTAACAAAGAGTTGTTGCATGTACATGCGGTGGAATCTTTGCTTGTTCCCTCCATGCAATCCAGTCAATGGTGGGACATACCATGGATGCGTTCGAGCTCACGGTTTGTTCGGGCATCATGGCGAGGGATGCTTTGGGCAATCTTGCATCGGTCTGTTCCTTCGGCACTTCCAATTCAATGATGATGTCTTCCTTGGCAACCCTGCCAGCTGGTACGGTACCATCACAACAAGCTGGATGATTGTGAAAGTACCTGTGTGCCTTGATGAAAGCGTCGGCACGATCGGATGTGCCCCAGTCCAACTGGAAGTCAACATTGAAGAGTTTCCAGCAGATGTTTCGAAGAACGTACAATGTGAGACAATAAGGGTAAAACCTTTCAGCACCGACATGCAAATATGCGATTGGTCTCAATGATGCTGTGACCTGTCCTTGTGTCTCCCTTTCTTTTACAGACAGTGCTCCAATAACGACAAGGGTACTCATATCAACACAAGTGCCCCCTGTGCCGTCTGCACAGATTTGTCTTGTTCCTTCCTTGCGCATTGCGAGGTTAAGCAACATGAACAGACCGGTTGGAGACGTCGCGAAAAATGCTTGTTCCATTTTTTCCTTGTATTCTGTTCTCTTGCTTTCGGTATTTACTTCCATAGCCTTTGCAAAGTGACTATTCACCTCTCCAAAGGTTAGATCGAAGATGAACATGTCGTCAACGTTCGCGTGAAGTGCCTCGGCCAGTTCATCCGCGGTCTCGAAGCATCTTGCCCTGAATCCAGGTGGTACGTCCAACCTCCAGTTCTGTAATGCTTTGTATAGATTGTAAGCATTGTCCAACCTACGCGCTTTACCCAACTGCGAATCCATATATTTGATCTTTTGGTGGTCCGTGTAACTCCTGAGTTGTGCCTTGAGATGCTCTCGGAAGTCCGGTTGAAGAAGATACGTGTATGTATACAGTGGATGACTGTCGTTATTGCTGCGTCTGCTGCACTCAATTGCTTGGGTTAGTGCTTGTCGAATCTCTTCAGGTCGGATCTTTAGGATGCATCGGTTCTTGACACTGTGTTCATGCTGGACCATTGATTGGATGAAGCTCTGTACAGCAAAAGGTAGTCCGTGTTGCTCCTGTGGTGATTTTGGATGCTGTTTCATGGGATGATTATGCTGTAAGAAGCTCTTTGAGAAGACTGTGAACGTCTCTCGGTCCTCCACTGTTTGCTTCCTTATCTGGCATCGCCACTTGCATTTTACAGGTATGCCGGTTTGTTGCTGCATCCTGGTGGCAATGCAGTGGTACTTGTATTTTGTGCAGTTGCTTCCTCTCTCGGTGCCATCTGCCTTGATGCAGTAATCATCCATGTAATAGCCCCCATAATATCTAGACACTTCGGCCTGAGCATCGTTGAGTGTCTCGCATGGCTTGCATAGTGTATCTTGTATAAAGTTCGACAGCCTGCTAGGTGCTTTCTTTGTTTGTACTATCTCTCGTGGCGTCGAGGCGGTGCGATCAACGTACCCTCCTCCCGAGTTACCAGTGTAATATGTTTGCCAATGCTGTCGGGGATCCCGATACCCTTGATTCCACTGACTGCTAGGCCATTGTCGCGACATGTCTAGACTATTTTACTTCTATCAACTAAACTATCATCAACAACATCCACAAATAACCATTCTTGTTGCATTGATGGGAGTCTGCGGAGGAATTTTCGAAATTCCACCCAAATTCTAGAACGTTCCTTTGGATGTTCTAGAAACTTCCTGCCTTCGGCCTTTTGAATCGAATGAAATCAATGCTCGCCAACTCCATCCTCGTGCATGCATGGCCTTTGTATTGTATTCCATGCATTTTTTCGTTGGTTTGAAAGGTGCGCCAACTGGTTGGCGGTAGAAAATTTGGTGAGGGGCTGCCTTTCGGGCGTGAGAATCTTCCCCTTTTTCAGCCTCCGTTTTTCATTCCTCGACCTTTTGTATCCCAATGTAAGTGCGACCATGGTGTTCTGTTTTTTGTTCGTTCGTTGCCGTATTCCCTTTCTAACCTTTCGATGTTCTCTCCTGTGCTTTTCCTTCACTACAGATATCCCTTCACACCACTCTTCTCCATTTTCATTCCTTCAAGATCAACATCTCACGAAAGAATTCTATGGCGATCGCCTCTTCATTCCTGCACCGATGGTTGCAGCTGGGCATTATCCTTTTCCTCCCTTTCCCGTCCTCCCTTTCCCGTCCTTGTGCCTTCCACGGCCTTGATCATGGTGTTTTGGTGCTACGGTTGTTGTTGCCGTGGCTGGTTGGTGTCATGTCTATGGTGACTGTTGCGCGGTGGTGCCGTGGTGTCACCAAGAACAGTCGAGGATGTAAGTCTTTTATTCGTGACTGGACTCCTTTTTGTCTTGGAGTGTTGTTTCATGCCTCGTGTTTAAGTCCATGTGTTTCCTTGTTAAATCTCACATGTTTTGTTTCATGTGCTCGGGACTGGTCGGCCTCATGTGGGTCGCCAGGAGTTCACCAGGTCCAGTCTTATCTCCTCCTTGCCATCGCTGCATGAGTGGTGCCGTACGTGTACTACTGCTTGTTTAATGGTGGGACTGCTCCGGTACCAATCCACTCTCTCCTTTCGTCTTTAGTGGAACCGGTACAGTATTGTGTCAAAACGTCACCCAATCACAACCGTGTGGCTGGTCGCTCGCGTCCGTTTTGAAAGACAGTTCCCGGTAGTAGCCTGTCTGGGTTTGTACACTGTGTAGTGCAGCAGCTATTAGGTCAAAACCGTACCGGTACGGTACCTCCGTGTCGGGTACTATGCGCACTGTTGCAAGAATTTGCCAATGTTTTAGTACAAGTTCGCTCGTCCACCCGGACGCGGCCATTAATGACTTGCCTCCAATGTGCACGAGCCTTACATTTGGTGCCAACGTTACCTGCCTTTCGGTAGTACTAAATCTTTAGTGGTATTCTATGCATTGTGTCCCTACCGGTACCATGCCGTGCGTCACCCAAGTACAGCGGTGTGGTGTGTTCCGGTAGTTTGTGTCCGCTTTGAAATACAGTTACCGCTAGCGGCAGCCTGCATGTAGCCTGTCTAAGCTTGTATTGCTGGGTAAGGTTCAGTGCTTAACTTCGTCCCCTCCTTCGCCGTGCTTGGTTGGTTCTGACCACTTTCCTCCTCTTCTTCTCCCCACGAACAATGAAGGGACGCGAAATGGAAGATTGGAAAGATTCCTAATGGAGGCGGCAGCTACGGCCCCAAATACACGTACGACAACGAAAGCTATCAATTCCAAGGAGGAGCTGGCATTGGCAACGGAGGAAGCGCTGGAATTGGCGCCTCTTTCACCATCAGGTTCTAAGAAGTAACAGAATCAGCGGGTCATGCAATGTTGCAGACGCCAACGTGTCGTGTGTGGTGTGGTGTCGAGTTTGTTGGCGCGTACGTGTAACATCCGATCTAAACCAGCCATTCTAGTTTAAGATGGTTTATTGTCCATATTCGTCGACTAGCTAGTGGTGACTGCAGCAAGCTTGCGCGATGCCATGCGATGAGTCTTCTGGCTCTCAACAGCTCCCTTGACGGTTAGCCACTGTCATTGGCACGTAGCCACCAAGCTACCGGTACCGATAGAGGAGTCAGCGTGTGATATCCGGCGAACCCGGTGCCCTTGTCGCTCCCCACCACCAAGGCAAGCAACATAGTCACCAACCTGGAGGACTGAAGCTAAGCCCCCAGTATGATGAACGTCACAGGACGATGGAGATTCTAGCTGCTTGCTTCCTAAATGAATACAACGATGACAGTTCTATTAATAGCTGAATTCATTCCCAAATACAACCGTGTGGTACGGTAGCCCGTGTCAGTTTTGAACAACAGTCAGAGTTTTTAGTGCAGCAGCAACTTGGAAACTATTGGATCATAACCGTACCGGTACCCCCGTGTTGGGTACATGCACTATGCGAAGTGTTGCTTGAATTTGCCAATGTTTCAGTACAAGTGCGTCCACCCGGATGCGGCCGTTAATGTCTCCGCTCCAATGTGCAGGAGGGCTTACATTTGGTGCCAACCTTACCTGCCTTGCGGTAGTATGGTACAAGCAAAGATCAGTTGACTGAGCCCTCTTCAACAAGATTACACTGCTCCTTGCTATTCAAAACGTCCTTGTAGGCCACTGCAATGGCTCGTCTGCTCTAACGGATCGCGATCTGGTGCCATGACACCGAGAAAGCTCCAGTAGGCCTGCAGCGATACAAAGGTGCCTTTCTCAGTAGAGATGACTCAAGCCTTGGATTTGTTGGCTCAGATGCAACCGATACCCCACTTTCAACTGGTGCGTCTTCCTGCGCCGTTCGCTTCCCGATGTGTCGTACCGCAGGCCTCACGACTTGACTTGGCTGCAGTCGATCTTCGGTCCGGTCACAGTTCCTCATTTTGCTCAGGGCTTATCGGTACGTAAGCAACCATGTGACTCTACTTGCCTAGTATCAGTAGTAAATTCCATGGAATTAGAATAGAGACATCACCGTTGCTTCTTTGGTGACATTCACTACGAGTAGCTAGAGCAGTCTTTTCTGACACATACCATACTTATGTAGCTCGTGCAGTTGTCTATAGAGTGGCATCGTCATCATCACCCATTGCCTCGTGGTTGCATGGAACTGTTGCCTTTGGCATGTATCGATAACTCTACACGGCTCTAGCTAGCTAGTAATTCAATCCATGGCATTGAGACATCGTGACATTCACTACGAGTAGCTAGCTAGCAGTCTTTTCTGACCAATGCCCCATTTGTGGTGGCCGATGGAGTGGCACTAACAGCCATTGCCTCGTGGTTGCATGCGGCATGGCACGGCATGGTGCGTTTCCCTGTGGTCTTTGGATGTTGTGTGTTGTGCTGATCAACCACGAATGAACAACTGGGACCTGAACTGGGAACTGGAAACCATTTATTAAATTTTGCCTTAAAAGTGCAATTGTGATAAGTCCCACTTGCGGAATGAACATGAACAACCTTGGAACCTGGAACCAGAACAGCATGCCTTAAAAGTGCAACTGTGTGCCAGTGATAAGTCCCATTTCAAGAGAAAAAACAACCAATCTGTCTCTGCTACTAGCTAGTACCTACTGAGTAACTAATGGTCTTCCATGCTGAGACATCAGGACGGCAGAGTACCACTCTACAATGTACATCGTACAATGTCATGTTGCGGCAGTACACCAGAGTCACCCCAAGATGGGGATATGGAGGACTTTGATGTAGATGGTGATGTGAAAGATAGTTGATACTACGATGTAGCTGCCCTTGCTACCCAGATAGTAGTTGTAGTATCTTAGGATTTGAGACATTGGTACTCATAGCGAGTCATAGCTTATCCTACTCCTTTGGGAAATCTGAGTGTCTAGATTATCGTAGCATTTCTGTAAATTTGAGTACTTTGTATCTTGAACCCATTTATCTTAAGTGTGAGTGAAGAGTGTAGCCAGAAACTTTGGCGGTGGTACTTATCTAAAATCGTACGATTTTAGCATAAAGTGACTGAATTAAGATAAGTTTTACTCTTGATAAAATCTAAAAGGGTAGACACGCACTGTACGGTAAAGGTACCGCTAGTAGCTACGGTAGTACTAGCAGAACGCTATTAATTAATTTTGAAATTGAAATAGAACGCGAAGCCCCGTGTATGTTTCAACAGGCCTCTTGACAGCTCCGTGACTTTTCCATGGTGGTTTGAGGAGGTGTATGCAGTCATTAGGGTGTTCTCTTCTGTGGTTGAATGCAGTCATTTATTGGAGTGTTCTTCTCTGTGTCTTCTTCAAGCACTAATAAATTACATTTATCTAGCTTCTAACTAAATTAACAAAGATCTCCTTTCAACCGTCGACATCGTTCGCACACAACTCCCGGTTTTGGATGGAACAAAAAAAGAAAGCCGCTTGTCCACAAAAAGATAGATCTGACCCCACCTAATTACCGTACAAACTGCTTCGCTACCAGTAAGAATTGAGAGACAAGGCAACCATGATGAAGACGGTAGAAGACGATGTGGAAGATATGATGGATTTTTCCCTCTCCCATCACATGGAGAACGAAGAAGTTTCGACTCGCAGTTCCCTCCGCATTGCCAAATCGGAGGATCGATGGGTTCGTTATTGGCGCATCATGTTGATGCTGGTCTTGTTGGCTGTGGCAGTTGGTGTGAGTGTCACCGTCTTTCTAGTCTTCCAACAGAAAGAAGAGGACGACTTTCATCGGGCGTATGAAGACCACGCCAAGAAGATCCTCGGATCTTTCAAACGCAATGCCGTGATGCGCCTTTCCGCCGTCGAATCATTGGCGGTGGGCATTGCCTCGAGCGCCAAGGCGCAAGGACAAGTTTGGCCGAATGTGACATTCCCTGATTTCGAACAGCGCGTTCGCTATGTGTTAGATTTGGCCTGGATGATCTCGTTGCAGTTTTATCCCATTGTGCAGCCCGCGACACTCGACGGGTACAATGCCTTTACTGTGGCCAATCAGGGATGGTTGCAAGAGGGATTGGATTGGCAAGAAGCCAACCGCAATGGGAACTTTAATGAAACCTTTGAAAACGCCATCCTTCCAGCGCCACTCCGTAGCATGACCAGGATCCCCAACAAAGTCCGCCAGTGGCCTCGAGGACAGAGACCCTTGCCCCCTAACGGCCCGTACATTCCACTATGGCAGATTTGCCCCGTCTTTCCGGCGTGGAGTGGTATCAGCCATAACTCCTATGGACAACCAACTAGGCGGCCCTATTGGGATCAATTACTGGAAAACCAGGAACCCTTGGTGACGACGGCATTCGATTACACCAATACCAGTAACCCAGCGACAGCCGGAAAACTCGCATCTCTCATGCTGTACTCGAATCGAAGAGAGTTGGCCTTTGAGTATGAGGCAGGGCCCGTTAGTGACTTTTATTGGCCCATCTTTGAAGAGGACGGAGGTCCACTCGTCGGGGCTTTGAGTGGATATGTGTACTGGCAGGTAAGTGTGAAGTGTGTGCTACCGTCACCATGATACCCCCCTCTCGCCGCAGACGCCTCTCTCACACATGTCGCCGTATATCTCAGGTTTACTTTGAGAACATCCTTCCCGGAGATGCGCAGGGGATGATGGCTGTCTTGGAAAACAATGAGGTCTGTGGGGGTCAATCATTTACTTATCTCATCAATGGACCATCGGCTACCTACATTGGACCAGGGGATCTATCGGAGCCCGAATATCACGAGTGGAAACGTGAGACAGGATTTGGGGCATTCCTCAACAGCTATGATGACGATAAGTGTCATTACAATGTGAAAATCTACCCTTCCAAACAAATGGAGGATGGGTTTACGACCAGTGGACCCATGATCTTTGCCATTATTGTGGCGGCAACGTTTGTCTTTACCAGTTGTGTGTTTCTTGGCTATGACAGCTTTGTGGAAGTGCGTCAAAAAGCCGTAATGAAAACGGCAGTGCAATCTACGGAAGTGGTCAATACGCTGTTCCCAGAACCTGTCCGAAATCGATTGTTTGACGAATCCACAAACAAGGCCCCACCACAAAACTTTCATTCTACTGATCTGGAACAGCCAGCTGCTGAAAAAGAAGACGCCATTGCCGATTTGTATGAAAACTGCACGGTCTTTTTCGCCGACATAGCTGGCTTTACAGCATGGAGTGGCAACAACCGCGAACCAAAGGATGTCTTCAAACTTCTGGAAGCTCTGTACGGGGTATTTGACAAGATTGCCGCCAAGAGGGCAGTGTTCAAAGGTTAGTGAGCTGGACTGGATGTTGGGGGAAGAGGAGTTCGAGGTTGGTAGTCGTAGTCTTACACATACACATACATGCATTGCCCTACAGTGGAGACGATTGGCGATTGCTATCTTGCTATTACAGGTGTGTACTTTCTGCAGAGAAGCGTGTTTGTTGGGGATGACAAATTGCTTGGGTGGACCTAACCTTGTGGGCATTCTGTCACAACAGGCGTACCAAAGCCTCAAAAGGATCATGCCGGTACGTTCCACCATGAAGTTTGCTGTGTGTATAATTCCATCCTGCCAAACTGTGCTGACCATGATTCTTTTGTTTGAACCACCCGTATCAACTCCCATGTTTTTAGTGATCATGGCCAAGTTTGCGGCCGAGTGTATGACTGCCATGAACCAGATTATTCACAACGAGTTGATCCATTCCTTGGGAGCTGATACTGCAGATCTGCAAATGAGAGTGGGAATACATAGTGGACCGGTTACTGCTGTAAGACAAGAGCTGGTTGGAGTTTCGAAACTATGTTTTGGGGCGAGAGGCTCACTCCGTTCTTGTTGACATTGCTTAGGGTGTTCTGAGGGGCGAAAGAGCTAGATTCCAGCTCTTTGGTAAGTTGCTTGCAACGAAGTACGGAGATCAAAGAAGTAGAAATGGCCAATCTCAACTGCTTCTTTTCTCCCATGCACAGGTGACACGGTGAACACTGCGAGTAGGATGGAAAGTAACGGGCTTGCAGGAAGAATCCAAGCATCTATGTCGACAACCGAGCTTCTTATAGCTGCGGGGAAAAAGGAATGGCTCGAGGAAAGAGAAGGGGGAATCGAAGCAAAAGGAAAGGGGCGACTTCGAACCTTTTGGGTTACACCCAGGAGCTCAAGGTCTTCCATTGGACAGAGATCCGTTAGGTCTTCCGATAATGGTCATCTTGGCAACGCAGTCATTCGCCCACCTGGAGCCACAGAAGCCACAGAAGACGAACTAGTTTCGTCTTCCGAAAATGGTCCCGGTGACAACGCAGCCTTCCGCTCACCAGGAACCACAGATGAAATCTCGGCGGCTCCCGGAAGTGGTCCCGTTGACAACGCAGCCGTCCTCTCACCAGGAACCACAGATGAAGTCGCTTTCGCCGACGAATCGCCAAGTTGGGACGGAGAGAGCTGTTAGGATGTCGACAGTCCATACATGTACTAAAGGTGGAAGTCGGTCTACGATGACTTGCATCATTAGTAATTTTTATTGCTCATTCTTCCCAAACGAATCATCATTGTGCTTGCAATAGTAGTTGCCTCCCGATCGATGACATCAAATTCGCCTGAACTTCTTCTGTATTGAACCTGCGCTAAAGAAGACGAGCTTGCATGGAGATTGCTATCCGCTTGTGGTCCTGGGGAATCACTACCGGTAGCTAGCCAGGCAAGCAGCTACACTGAAAGCTTTGAACAAGAAACTTCAATTGAAACAAGCATGCAGCGTCTGGACACTTCAGAGGGTGGCTTCTGACCTCCAGCGTACAGTCGAGTTTGAAGCCAAAGAAGACACTTTCGCAGCCAGCATTGCTTCAAGAAAGAGGTGAAGCCAGAAAAGCGAGAGATCAACAGTATAGGTGTAATGGTGATACTTTGAGCATGACTGGCTGACCAGGCAGGAAGGTATTCCCATAGTAACTTAGAGAACATACCTACGATGAGTGGATAATCATCACCAGAGGTTTCTCTGCGCGTGGGAAATCAGTAGACCTGTCGCAGCAGGCTGACCAGCTAGCTAGCTAGCTAGTGGCCGCATCACGGAAATCCGGTCTGATGTGGGCTAAAATCTCCAACCCCTACTGATTGAAATTTGTTGTTGGCTCAGGCTCCTCCCAAAGTACAGCGGCCTTTGCTGGTCTTTTCCGCTCGTCTTTGGCGATTCCTTCCAGAATGGATTCATGATCTTCGTCAAACATGAAACACCCGTCGCAGCGCGAGCCCCCCACGGTCGTTTCATCCTCCAACCCGTGCCTGTCGTCTGGAACACCCGTCCAGTACGCTGCTGATCGAGATGTTCCAGTGGATGCAGCAAAGGCACTTGGAAGAATGTTGAGACTGTATCCCAAAGTTGACAGTTGAGCTATTCTCAGGGCGTTGTAGCAGAGCTTTCCTCCAAATTCTTCCACTTCACGCGCGATTTCGTTTGTGGCCATGCCCAGTTTGGGTCCTTGATTGTCTGTCAAGAGGATTGGTGATTCGTCCATTGCAAACAAATCATAGTGCTTTTCGGATGTCAAGAGCTCTACAAGTCGCAGCTGCAGCTCGTGCTGGATTTTGGCACGCTTCTGAGTCATTTCTTCATCCTCCATATACGAACTCTTTTCCTGCAGAACGTTCTTTGTCAGTTCCCACCAAAGAGATGTAACAGGCCCGAAGACCCTTTCTGGTTTCATTTTATCTCCCGACGAAGCCTCGCATTGACCAGCTTCGAAATCGATGGGTTCCTTCACTAGTTCTTTGTGTCTGTACTCGAGCAGATTGGATAGTGTGAAACCCTCATCAAAGTCATCTTCCACGTCCAGTGCGAACTGTGGCAGCCAGAAAACGGTTCCAGGCACGCTCTGGTAAGACAACGCTGCCCTGTGTGCAAAGAACGCAGCGTCCATCGAGAGCATCATGCCTCTTTCTAATTCGACTCCACTAATCCACCAACGTGTTGGAACAGCGTCCATGGCCATGTTCAATAACGCCTTGCGGCTGACGTGATATGTGTCGGGCGGAACTTGCTTTTTCTCCATATCCACCGTAGCGGCGAGGTTCGCGAAGATCACGCCGATTAAGCACGACCCGGTATCAAACTCGAGCGCTATGGGACTTTCGTCAATGCCTGGATTCTCGTTTGCGTCAAATTTGTTGTTGTTGTTGTTTGCGGCACCGGCAGCACTCTTTTCAGTGAGACGATCCTCCATCAATAGAATGACGTCGTCTTGCTGACTTTCGTCCTCGACCGCGACGTGCATGATCAAGACACACGGTTGTCCTTGCCATCGGTTGAGGTTGGCAACGACAATATCCAGCAGCCCGTTGAGAGCCGTGGCTTCATTTGCCTGGTGAACTGGAACTTGGAGCGTAAGGACCAGGGTGACATCCAACTTGACGTCGAGATCCGTTTGCCACGCCGGTGCCATGGACAGAATGTGCACCCGTTCCTCATCCCACCAAGAAATCTGGGAGACGCACTGCGGAGCGGGTGGAACTGGAGGAAAGGTTCGTGGCCGACTGCTGAGGCAGTAACTGCGAGGAGGTAGCAGTTTCCGGTCAAGCTCTGCATTCCCCGCCTTCCAGTGCAACACGGCTTTGCCCAGGGGTGATTTGATTTGTGGCAAGAGCCACAAGGGAGGTCCGACTCCCTCTGCCTGCTTTGGATAGACGGGTATGGCGCCCTCCTTTGTCAGGACAAAAGTTGTCGCTTCACTGTCCGGTCGAAAGGCTGCCAATTGTCCTTCCCTATAGTACCGTTTCCACTCTTGAAAATGGAAGAAAGGTGCCGTGGCTACATTAGTGTCCAGCTTTGCATTTTCATATCGCTGTTTGAAAAGCCGCCCATTTATCCAAAAGACAGTGTCGTTTTCCGTAACATCCGTGGTCACGCAAAGACGACTTTGATACTTTTTCTGTGCCCAATACATGCCTGTGGAAAGGAAAGACAGATAGATGGAAGGAGCAATGAGATGAGATGAAACAGGTTTGAAAAAAAGCACGGCCCAGCCGCAACCACTGGCTCTCATGTTTCGTTCTCTTACAATTCGCTTTGCTGTCAGGATCTGCCAAGTCAATCACTTCCTTTCTCCCGACTTCCCATTGCAACGGCTTTGTGGTGTCACTGTAGACACTATCCCGTTCAAACCAATGCGTCGATGATTGCAGTAGGACTTTGCCTTCTTGCTGACTTTTGGCCTTGTAAATGACAATATTTTTGGTCTTGTGATAATCGTCCAACCCTCGATGATGATGCTGTGCTGCTACCTTGTTGACGACATTGGGCAAAAAGGAGGTTGTTCTGGAATGTTTTTGTCGGGCAATGTACAGTCCATGACTGTAGACTGAATCCGACTCTTGCGTATCAGTGAGCGCCTTGACGGCATATTTGACTCTGATGTCTTGTCGTTCTAGAATGGCGGCCGAGTAGCATCCTTCGGCACTTTCGAATTTGAGTTTTTGTTTCCCCGCCAGTACGTTCCCGAATCGTTGATCCAATCGACTGAGGTAGTCGCATTTTCTCCACAGTTGATTGATTTTGGGTGTGTTTTTGTGAAATGTGAATTGTCCCCGCAAGTAGACTCGGTTTTGATCGCCAAAGCCATATGTTACAATATCAAATTCGTTGAGTTCCTCGGCCGTGATCCATCGACCCAAATCCCCAAAGACAATGTCCAGATCCGAGTATCCCCAGTGTGAGTATTCCTCCAAATACTCGGCAAAGACGTGTCCAAACGTGGGTTTGTATTCCACCAATGCATACGGATATGCCATGAGATGTCTGGTCAAGATGCGCGCCATCAAGTCTTTGTTGTTGTGCTCTCCCCGAATTTCTTCGGGTGGTATTTGGTCCATGACCCTCAAAAGGTAATTGGCGGCTAAATGTTCCATACTTTGCAGATTGATGAATTTGACATTTGGGGGGCAGACGGTGGTTCGTTCGGCAAACGTCTGCAAGACTCCAGGATGAAAAATCAAAAAATCGATCAACTGAGCCGCTCCACCGGCGGCACCGCAAAAGAGTCCCAAATAGGGAGGAATCGATTCGGGGCCCTTGCCAATAAACGGCAAGACAATGGCAATGCGCGGTGTAGATGATTTGGATCGTCTTTTAAAGGCAGACGACAGGAAACTCTTGTACGTGTAGTAGAAATCATTGTAGTTGTTGTCGCTGCTGGGATGGCGTGACAAAAAGAGTGAGTCTCGCAGCCGAGACGGCAATCGTCGAGTGCGACGACCCAGAGTACTACTGGAAGGACTTGGAAGATTCTGATGGGATGTGATGAGAATTACCAGAAAGAAGAGCGTGCACAGGTACAGCAAGAACTTGACCACCGTGTTGGAAAGTGGAATCCCCAAGGTGCTGGAAGGACCGTTGTTGTGCGACGAAGAAGAGCTAGTCCTCAAACGACGCCGTTGCTGTTGGTGGGGTCGATTGGTGGTGAACCGTTGTCGTACCATGGTCGCACTCTATGCATGCAGTTAGTTCACTTCTTGACACAAGCTGCTAGCCACTATAGACCCTCGTCTCTCATCAGAATCTGCAGCGTGACGGAGCCGATATCATTGTGAATTGCCATCAGTCAGGCCAAAAGATAGATTTAGGCTTTGGCAAAAAAAGATCTGTCTGTCCTTCATCCGATTTTGATTCCAACGCTCGAAACTTGCTCATAAGAATATGTAGTGACTCGAGGGTCTTGCGGCCCTTGGTTCCTTCCTATTGAGTAGGAGTCAAGCGGTACTCGACCGCGCATGACCAAAAACCAGTAGCTATTCAAGGTCAGGGAGAGGACCCTCTCACGCTTGTTGGCCCGACTGCTTCTCTCTGCACCCATGTTTCCATTGACGAGGAGAACCTTGCTGCCAGGAGGAAGACAACTTTTTGAGAACAATTTAGTTACATGTTGTAGTGCTTTCTTGGTGCCAGACTCGACTCTGACTACTAGTACTCGACTCATCGTATTTCATATTCAGTACTCTCAAGCGGGCATGTCCACCCTGGTACCTTTCTAATAAAAGGTGCCCCAAATCTCAGGGTCCTGTTATTCTCAGATTCTTCTAATCTAATCTAAAGTGGTAACAAATTGTTATTTAAAAGGTTGTTCCCTCTAGGCTGTACCGCTTGACGGAGCCATAGAGGACCTGTATACCCCAGACAAGCAAAGGTGTCTACCTGCCTACTTGGGAGTGGCCTAGAACTGACCTCCCACAAGAGAAAATATAAACTCCAACGGGCTCGCAAAGAATGCGATCGCAATGGGCTGAAGTGCCCATCATGATTCAGCATCTGATGTCAGTACCTTTTGTTTCGCTTTGATGCTCTTTTCCACCCCTGGAAGCCATTTGGCCAACCAGGTTTTGATGTCTCCTGGCGCCATGGCCGTCTATCTCAGGGCTGGCGTTGTCATTATTGAAGAATCTAATTAAAAAGGTTTCCTCTGAAGATCAACATTTCATTCGGTCTGTGCCCGACAGCTGCTGAATTGGTGATTGAGTCTTCAAATTCAATCACAATCTCAATCCTGCACAATACAGTACATCATGTATGTTGTCTTTAGACCGTACTAGTACCTCACAGTAGCGGTAGCAATAGCGGTACCAGGTAGCCTGGTACTATTATTAATAGTACAGTAGACTAGAGCAGAAGACTGACGTTTCCCATGTTTGGATGGCAATCGCACTTATAACCATTGTTGAAGAATGACTTAGTGCAATCTTCTCCTCATAAATCGTTTGCTAATTCCTGCAATTCCTGCACAGATCGCTCAGTTGCTGATTCATGACCAGCAATTTCCGTCCGATAAATCTTGGTCATCAGACCCTTTCTGCGCTTCATGCGTGCCTTCTCGACTACACGTGGAGAGAATTAAAGGTCACATTGAGCAAAATATCAATAGGATTAAACATCAAAGCAAATGCCAGCACTGCAGTATTTAACAAGAGCTATAGTTTGAGGTGATAGTTGTCCAAAACAGACAACTTCTGAACTGTGATTGAGCTGTTGTTGCATAGATTAACATGGTTTTTCTGCCTTGCTCCTGGACATTTTGGTGACTGTATGCAGTTTTACAGCAACACCGGTTGTCTTTCGCTGAAGAAAGGGCAAGCAGGGGCTTAATTAAGCCAAATTGCCATTTGTGGGGTTTGTACCGGTACAGTTGTACGTACCGCTTTAGGCTTAGCAGTACTGTAGCTACACTCCCTTCGATACAACCTTTCATCCCATCTTGTCTTTACCGGTATCGGTGTTTCCTTTTCGGTTCGGCAAGTGTTGGGCATCTCAAAGCTGAGGTTCTCACCTTCTCTTCGTCATTGAACAAACATCTCAAGCTGCTATAACGTTCGAATTACCGCATTGAAGGAGGGATAGAGGGCTCTGTCTCACATCATCTATCTGAAACCACGAACAAACTTAATCCACACAGAATCGCCTCATTGCAAGAATTTGGAGAAGCGCTTGGCAAGCTCATCACTTACTATAGTCGTCAGTGCCATTATTAGCTAGCTACACCTGGTGCTTCTACCTGTGCCCTTATCATCATCATCTGTCCCTTTTACCTTTCCGATTTGGTAGACAGCTTTACACACACCCACAACACACACCCATGAGTGCCTCTGTGGATCGATACTACCACCCTGAGAAACCTCTGCAGCACCAAGCCAACTTTGGCATGATGGAAAAGCAAGATGATGAACAAAGTTTGTCCGAATCCCATCTCTCGGAAGACGGCGATGTGGATATCCGCCGTAAGGAAGGTCAACAACAACAAGAAGACGATCTGGTCAGTAAGTCGTCCATGTCGAGCATGTCGGTCTTCATGAACAGTTTGGTGGGCGTTCATCAGTCCGAGGATTGGTCCTTTTGTCTTCAGGTCGATAATGCCAAACCCAGGGATCTACCGTCCCCATCGGCAGCCGCTCCTGCCGTCGATAGTGGTGCTTCGGCCGTGAGCATTACCCGCAAGAACAATGGACTCTCACGATGGGAAAGTACTCCCAGCAAGAACACTCCTGTGGCTCCGTCCACCCGTGTGCGCGCCATGAGACCTTGGAGACCACCGCCCACCATGTCGTCGGCGTCGTCGTCTTTGAACAGCAACAATAGCAGTTTCGTCAGCAACAACAACAACAACAACAACAATAGCACCCTCAACAACAATAGCACTCACAACAACAACAACAATAGCAGCAACATCAACGGCAGTACCCGCAAATTGGATGCCCCCATGCCCAGACCTCAACGGTATGATTCCAATCGCAGCCTCAACACGAATGCCAAACGTCCCCAGCGCTATGATTCCAATCGAAGTCTCAATCAACGATTTGACTCCAATCGAAGTCTCGGACAGAGGTTTGACTCAAACCGAAGTCTCGGACAGAGGTTTGACTCAAACCGAAGCTTGGGACAACGATACGATTCCAACCGAAGTCTCGGACAACGATACGATTCTAACCGGAGTCTGAACCGAGAATTCTCCATTAGTGACTTGTCCAAGCAACCATCCGTTCGATCCTTATCGTCGCCCAACCAACCGTCCCACGTACCCTTTCATCACGACAAGAGTATGGACCTCCGGGTCCTCCTCGAATACGAAGAAGACAACTTTGACGATTCTGTCATTATCGAGGGTAACGAAGGACAAGGAGTATACCTCAAGATACCCACCATGCAGTCCAGTCTCTGGAGCAGTGCCAGTACCATGACGGCCAGCTTTCGAACCATGGCATCCAACCGGAGTCTCTTGAGCCACTATTCCATCTCGTCCGTCGCCAACCACAGCCACAACAACAACAACAGCGTCATGCACAACTACAGTACCAGCTCCAGTTGGAATTCGTCCCATCGCAGTCTCTTTTGCAAGTCACAAGAAGAACTCCCCATGCGACCCCCCAGTCGCACCAAGTCGCGGGAACAACACTTTCAATCCAATGCCTGTGAACGTGCCGTCCGACGACCGGTGCGGATTCCGTCCGATCGCAGCATGCTCAGTACGAGTGTCCACCAATCGCCACCACCCGATACAACCACCGCCACTCCACCACCCGCCGCGGCGGCTGCCGCCGTGGTATTGGCCAATACCACCAGTGCTTGTGACAGTCTCTTGCCGGCATTGAACTACAATCAAGAAGGAGAAGATTCCACCAGTCACTTGGAGTTTCGATTGATCCGATCCTTATCGGAGCAGACGCTGGAAACGGCCGTCTTGTGGCAACAGCAGCAGCTGCAACAACCACAAACATTGGATGCGGCCGATAATGCCGTGGGGTACCGATACCTCAAGCGAACACTGTCCGACTCGTTGTTGTTTTCCTCGCAAGACTTCAACTCGAGTAGTATGCTCTCCGAGTCCATCAACAGTAGCAGTGCTCACTTGTCGTCGTTTGTTCTGCAACAACAACAACAACTACCATCACCCAAGAATGATTGATTGATTGATCCATCAGCGTAATATGGGATACAATGGTGAATTACTGATCAATTAATTCATTGTGCAAGAACAAGGTGCCGGGTCGTTCTTGCTGTAGTTTTAACGCATTCGCTGCCACCTGCAGACGGGGCCTCTGAACCAACCAACCTGACGGTTGCATGCTCCAGTCTCAACGAAAGAACGCAGGACAGCAAAGAAGGATGCAGCTGTGCAAACAAGCAAAATAATGTAGAAATAAAAGAATAAGAATACCGTACGTTTAGGGCCATGATGTTGCTTTATGTATAATGGAATCTTAGTATCGTGTCGCTCAAAGCCTCGCGTTGCTAGGGTCTTGTTCATCTTGGCTATTAATACTAGCCAAACATTTAGCCATGGCAAGGCTCGAAGGGAGACGGAGGAACGTAACAGGCAGACGGCACAGCTCTCACCCATTTAGGTATCTTGCATATCTCGAGACACCGAGCCAGCTAAAGAATACCCCAAAACAATTAAATGGACCCAAGCTAGGTTTTCGTCCCTCTAAGAGATGTTGCTTTGAGAGCAGCAAGGCGTGCCTCGTGCTGGGGGATTGGCCCGCAGAGCCAGATTGGCGAGCGGTGGCAATCAAAAACCACGGAGTACTAGCTTCTCACAATTATTGATACAATCGCCAACCACGGAGTTGGCTGGGTTAGAATTTTGTTGTGGTCGTCCCTCTTTTTTGGTCCTTTTTGTAGGGTTAGGGTTAGCTGAGTTTGCCTTATGCACCGAATTACGTCTCCTGAGACGACGCACCTTTTGGTTACCCCCTCAGTTGCACTCTGAAATCGATTTGCCGGCGTTTACTGTGTAAATTAGAGTACCCGCACTTCAGTTGCAGAATCAACGGTCATGTGTATCGTTAAGTAACAGGTTCTCTTTCGAAATATTTAGATCGATTCGTGGATAAAGGAACCGTTGAAGTTACTAAGGTTAAGGATTTACGAAAGAATCGAGGAACGAATTGTTGAAGGTGCAGCACTGACTTCTCTCCCTCATTGCATTCCTATGGCAAACAGGAGAGAAATCCAAGCTTGGCCGACAAGAGTGGTGGTGTTGGATCGATCGAACGACTGGTACGGTACGAATCAAGAGTGTTATTGAATGTGCAGATTTGAAAGCCATCCCTCATTGAATTTCTATGGACTGCGGGAAGGCAGTCAGATCTCGGCCGTCA
Organism: Seminavis robusta; assembly: GCA_903772945.1. Taxonomy (NCBI): domain Eukaryota; phylum Bacillariophyta; class Bacillariophyceae; order Naviculales; family Naviculaceae; genus Seminavis; species Seminavis robusta. Next base: position 46,972 of record CAICTM010000420.1, on the reverse strand, counting down.
ACAGGTGAGTTGTTTTATTTATTCGAGTCGATCGTTCGCACCTCTATTATCTCTATTATCAAGCCTCACTCAAGCCGTCCTTCCCCGGTGCAGAACAGAAAGCCATCCCTCATTGAATCCTATGGACGATGGGATGGCAGTCAGTTCTCGGCCCATGACGGCCAAGTTGGTGCAATTTGAAAAACAATGGTAAGTCTCCGGTCGTCTGTAGTTGAGCACAGAAAATAAAACTCATATCTATTTGTTGTTTTCTCTGCTGTACTACTGACGGCCGATGAATTACCATTGTCGCGGTCCAACGAACGATTGATCGCTTCGAATAACATGAGGAAGAAGAGGCTACCACTACGGAGGTATGTGTACGGAGGAAACTGTTAACTCCAGCCCTACCAACAGCCTGAACGGATCGTCGTCGAGTCATTGAATGGCAACAGCCGTCAAGCGAAGGAGGCTACACGAACACACAAGCACAGTGGAGAGTGGATCCTCGGACTGGATTCATCCCTCCTTGTTATTTCCTAGTGGTTTGGTGGTGATTTCTGTGTCGATATCCATTTTCCTGCGGGAACAGTGCTCGTAGCGCCTGGCTTGATACTATTCCTGTACTCATTGTAATGGTGAGGTAATGGAGCGTAGCGAGCAAAGCCGAACTGGTGTGTTATTGTTGCCACTGTCGCCGATGTAACTATACGGTAGCTAGCTGCGATGGCTGGATTGACAATGTTCGGTTGTGCATGTATTCGTCATAAGGATCCAATGCAAGGTACCGGTAATGGAGTGTAGCCAGTAAAGCGGAACCTGAGTGTGTTTGGTACTGTTGCCACTGTCACGGATTGATGTAACTCTACGGTAACTGGTTACAATGGCTGGATTGACAATAATCGGTTGTGCATGTATTCGTCATAAGGATCCAATGCGAGGTACCAGTAACCGTAGCGAGCAAAGCCGAACTTTCGGTACTGTTGCCACTATCATCGATGTAGCTATACTGCAGTCGGCTACAATGGCTGGATTCATAATGTTCGGTTGTGCATGTATTCATTATAAGGATCCAATGCAAGATACCGGCAACGGAGCGTAGCCAGCAAAGCGGAACCTGAGTGTGTTCGGTACTGTTGACACTGTCGCCGATGTAACTGTACGGTAGCGGGCTACAATGGCTGGATTGACAACATTCGGTTTTGTGTATGTACTTGTCATAAGGATCCAATGCAAGGTACTAGTAACGAAGTGTAGCAAGCAAAGCCGAACTTTTGGCACTGTTGCCACTAGCTATACGGCAGCTGGCTACAATGGCTGGATTGACAATATTCGGTTGTGCGTGTATTCGTCATAAGGATCCAATGCGAGGTAACCGAGTGCAGCGAGCAAAGTCGAACCTGAGTGTGTTCGGTACTGTTGCCACTGTCACTGATCGATGAACTCTACGGTAGCTGGCTACGATGGCTGGATTGACAATGTTCGGTTGTGCATGTATTCATCATAAGGATCCAATACAAGGTACAGGTAACGGAGTGTAGCCAGTAAAGCAGAACCTGAGTGTGTTCGGTACTGTTGCCACTGTCACAGATCGATGTAACTCTCTGCCTACGGTACCGTAGCTGGCTACAATGGCTGGATTGCATGTAACTGAGGAAACAGGAGACGAACGCTGAAAAAAAGCCGAATTTTGTTGTGGTCGCCCCTCTTTTTTTGGTCCTTTTTGTAGGGTTAGGTTTAGCTGAGTTTGCCTTATGCACCGTACCGGTGATAACTGTGCGAGCACCGGTATGGTACGGTATGGTTAAAACTTGGGTTATTTAGATTATACCATTACGCGGTACCGGCCGGATGTAACCAAACTCCACTCCTCAATATAAAGGGGGGTTTAGGTAGATTAGACCATTACGTGGTACCGGCCAGATGTAACCAAACTCCACTCCTCAATATAAACGGGGGTTAGGTAGATTAGACCATACGCGGTACCGGCCAGATGTAACCAAACTCCACTCCTCAATAATATAAAAAGGGGTTTAGGTAGATTAAACCATTAGCTACACAGCAGCTATCTAAAGCACGTATACATTCTGGGAGCCCATGGCAGTAAATATTAGCTATTTGCCAATCAAGTGACAGCCCTTTTTGCTATTTCTATTTCCGTGGTTGGCGCAACCGGAGGCATCTTGTTTTGTGCAGCCTTGTTTTTCGAGACCCGACTTAAGTTTCCAGGGCATTCGACTCGACTCAGTCGACTTGACTCGACTCGAATGATTAATCGAATCGAATGATCCAATCATGAATGATCAATTGAAGATTCTACGGCTGTCTTTCACAACTCCTCACAGAGTGCAGGCAGTCCCTTGTGGGTAAATATTTTGTACCTAGAATCGGAAGTGTATCAAAAGAAAAGAATCATCGAGCATCGAGTATCGAGATTGAGTAAAGTCGTACCGCTACCGAAAGTTACGGTATTTTAATACTGTACATTGATAGATCTCTAGAAGCAGCTGTGAATAATTGACTTGCAACTTCGCCGAAGCAATGGTCATACCGGTCCTTGACAAATTGCCTTACTCCGAGAAGTCGCTTCTTCGAAGGGCTTTTGAGATCGTAAAACTGAACACTTATACTAAAATAGTACAACTGGATGGTACAGAAACACTATAAAACTCAGTTTTATCTTCGATGGTAAGCACAATTTCAGATGCTCGAAAGCAGCTAGTGCAACAATATATTTAACATATTTTCAATTCTCAATACCACCTACATCTAAATATTCCAAGTTAATATAGACAGTCAGTATGGTTCGAGGTTGCATTAGAAGACTCCACTTTCCGCAAACCCTCCGTTTAGACTGAAACTGGGCGACAGATTCAGACCTGATTTACAGCTGTTGGGTGACCTGGTACCACAAAGAAGCCAGTGGTAAATCAAATGAGCAGAGCTTCATCTGAGCTATGCTCACTTGGAAGCTAAAATTGTATAGGGAATTAATGGTCAAAAGAAGTCTTTATATCATTTGCGTAGCTAAAATTGAAGTTTAGAGGAAACCGGTAAAGCCACTATCAAAAACCAGTTCAGACGCCAAGAGCTATGCCAAGATGAAAGCGGCCTTGGAATTGCCCTGCATCCAAACTCGGAGAAAGAAGACTGCTTTCCCCAAGCTGGATCTCTACTAAAGACCAATTTTTGTTTAAGGGTAGGAGCATCAACGCGATAGCCAAACTGTATTTAGAGCTTTTCGATAGCTAAAATCATACTCTACCTATGCAGTAATCGGAAGATAGGTTTGATACTATACCCAATTTAGTAGGAATCGCTTCTGGGTGAGATTGCACTATACAAAGTTTTAGTAAGAGAGATCGCATCCTGCTTACAACAGGTTCATTTTGTGGGTACCAGCATGCAGGAATCCTATGAAAGATCACCAAACTCGAAGCTGCAACGCTGCAACCTTTGGCTCCTCAAACCTGAAGTAAAGGTATCCGAATTTCCCACACCTCATCTCATCTCATAATTTCAACTTCAAAAGAAGCAAAACACAAACAACAAACAACCACAAACTAATAACAACACAACCACAAACCAACAATCAAAATGATCTCCAATATCCTTGCCAAGAGCAACATTGCAAGCATTGCCAAGACCGTCAAGACCACCTCAGAGAAGATGAAGCCTCTCGGAGAAGAATACTGCCCTCACGAGTTGGATGTCATCTGCCAGAGAGGAAAGGCCGCCTACAAGCACAACGCTCACTTCCGAAAGCTCATCGAGAACTACCTCGAGAGATACTCTGGTGCTTCCTCAAGATTGGAAAAATCTGCCGTCGTCTCTGACATCGTCGACAAGGTCCGAGAGCTCAGCCCCGGAGGTGGCTTCATCAGAAACATTGGCGGATGGTACTTCGCCTGCGGAGACGCCATCGCACGAGAAAAGGTTGGAGGAACCTTCCGTGAATACCTCGATGACCAATACAAGTCATCCACCAAGGCAAAGAAGCGCCGCCGAGAAGCCGCTGCCGCCACAACCGATGCCACCGACGTCAAACCCGTTGCACCCAAGAGCAGCTCCACACCCTCCAAGCCCTCTACACCTCCCAAGCCCTCTACGCCTCCCAAGTCTTCCAGACGCCTTTCTGAGATCAGTGTCGTGAGCTTCGAATCCGGCCCCGAGTCTGCTCCAGCCAGCCCGGCCCCCAAGCGTCGTCGTGTCATGGAGCCCAAGGCTTTCGAGATTGCTGCCGCCATGAATATGCCCGTGTTTCCTGGTGATATTGCTACTTGCGACAAAACCTTCCAGCTGGACCTGTCGAGCGTGGACCATCTCTTGCTTCACGACGACGAACCCCTTCCCGCAATGATCTCTCCGGATAGTCTCAACTTCCCTTCCTTCGACTACATGACTCCTGAGTGCCAACAGTCCGACGATCAAGTGGACAATTTCGACATTCTGCTGTCAAAGATTTGTCCTTTGTAAGCGTGGGGTGACATCATACTGTGCCTGAAAAGAAGGCACCCAAAATAAGGAAAGCAACATGTAATGCATATAATATAATACAGAAAAACAGAAACAACTCTCCTCTACTTTTTCTAACTAGCGAAATAGCCAGTGACTAAGCCTCTGCCGTAAAGAGGCACCCGCCTTCACTTCTCTACTAGCCAAGTTTGCCTGGGATCGGGGGAGCTGGTGGACTGAGTCCCTGTCAGTCAGGTCCAGTGGAGTCCAAAACGAATCTACTTCAAGTAGCCAGCCACTAGCTGGCTATGGGCGCAACAGAACAGACCGGGGCAAACATGAAAAGACTGTTGCTTCCTCTCCCCCCCGCCTCACAACCGCAGCTGGAAGCCCCCAATCGTGGCTACCCTACTGCCGGTATCCGTGGAACCAGGGAGGTTTGATGCCTCGACAGCCAAGTAACTTTTAAAAGCTTGATATCTTGAGACAAGAAAGGTGCCCGCCATATTCCTTCTGTCTACCAGTATTCTTGAATGCGCATCTAGTACATTGAAGGCACCGGTACGTACGGTACAGATAGAGTCCAGCAGTTACGATTTTCTTGGCCATAATATCCGTACCTTCCGCTACCGTCAATTTCCTAAATGAGACTCCTCAACACAACCTCCACGACTTCAGTTTGTACACTACGCTGCGTTCAGAAATATTTTTCAAGAAACTCTCAAGGATAGCGCACAATCATGAGAAGGATTAACTTTTACTGTATATCACATGGTCTTTCTAAAAATTTCACCGAATACGTTTTCTCCTTTCTCCTCGTTGTTGTGTCAATGATCACATGTACCGTATGTAACAGCAGTGCCACGTGGTTGGGTATCAGGCAGAGCAATCAAGCAAGCAAAGCAAATAGAATGGACAAGGATACTTAGTTGACTGCGGTTGGTTGAGGAGTGTTGGTCAACTCGGGTGCGACAGAATCCTTGCTCTTGATAAGGCCAATGGGCTTCAGAATGGAGACAACAATGGGCTTGACAAAGTTTTCGGACTTTCCAGCGGCATTAAGGACAATTCCCACAATGGCATTGATAGCAGGGTTGATGACGCTGTTGTCGAAGTTTGTCAACTGAGGCGTGATGTTGTGATCAATTTCTTCCAGGTCAGTTCCTACAATACCAACGACCTTTCCGGCAACGGCCTCAGTGATTCCAAGAAAGGTAGAAATAACGATTTGTTCCTTTCCCCATCCCCAGACATTCTTGGCGACTCCATAGACGTTGGAAGCGGCATCGACCTTGACGCCTTCGTCAGCGGGACTTGTGGTTGCAGCGGGTGTAGACATTGTGCTTTTTGGTTCTTCTTCGAATTCGTAAATGGGTTCCTTGGAGATGCCTGGCGGAGATTCTTTAATGTTGTTGTTGTTCATGAGATCGTCCAAATTGTCATAAGCAGAAGCATAATCGTCAGTGGCTACCGTGGAATTGGAACGAAAGGGACGCGAATTCTTGCGGAGTTCAGTGGCCAAGGCATTTGCCGAGATGTTTGTCGTTCGCAGCCCTGACATAAAGAGAGCTTCCGCTCCCGACTCTGGAGATAGAGGACGATGAACCTCATCATCCGAACTGATTTCATCCGTCTCCGTCGCCGCTGTGCCGGCATACGAGACTTCTACATCTTTTCCCACTAAACTCATCTTTCAATAACAAACAACAATACAAAACACAACAGTCCAGCTTTACTGAGAGCACAGATCGGGTTGGATGGATACAAGAAAGATTGGGGAGGAGCAACAAGCAGAAGGCAAGGGGACAGTGGTGTGAGTGGTATCTTCCTTTTGCTTTTAGACGTTTGTGCTCAACGCGCAACGACCAAACAGCAGCATCATCGTTGCGCCATGACGTGGAAGAAGTTCAACGGGCGAGCCGAATGCTTTTTGATTGGGTCATTTGGAGGTTCTCATCCATGTCGCAAAGACACCAGAATCCTCACTTTCAAGAAAGCAAGCAACAACAATTCCGAAAAATGACAAGAGAGAGAAGAATAGAACCGTTGTTGTTCGCCGCAATCCTCTTTCTTTGATCGAAGGCGCCATTGTCCTTCTTTCGTGTTGAAAAAATGGAGGTCGTTCCCAAGCCTACTGCTCCAGAATGACAGTCTTCGAAGCTTACCCAAGATTTCGCGAACACCCACCAACACAACAACTTCATCCAACAAAAACCCAATCCACTTTCAATTATTCTACAGATTACAAAACGCACTCTTACCTGACCTATTTCCTTGACGCTTGTACTTTTTGTTGTTGGAGAACTTTTGAAGATGTTGTTGTCACTTCGCTTGGAAGATGGTGAGAAAATGATTGTACGAAACATTTGCAGACCGCCCAAGTCCAATCAAAAATGGATAAAGCGAAGCAAAGACAGCCCGTCGTGGACTCACTCGACTCTTCCGAAGAGTTTGCCTTGGCGGCCTGTGATTCGACAACAACGGGGATGCAGACGATCTTCACGTAGTCGATGTACCAGGCCGCCCCGCTTGCCACAATATGATTCACAAAGTCGCGTATGACGTTGTTCGCAAAGGACGACGACGATGCCAGCTGTTGCAATCCAAAACAAAAGGAGAGGGCTGGTTGGTCCCCCACGTCACCTGCCTGCATCGACTCAGAGCACAGCCAAGCAAGCAGCCAGCTGCGGCTCTTGGAAGCAGAATGAATAGAAAGCCGTTATTCTGCCATCGTTTCAATCACAGAAATGGTGATCCCTCTTCATGGGTAGCTAGCTTGTCATCATGGAATTTACAATTATTGGCGTCTTCGTCATCCGCCCTGCTAGCTATTATAGTAGGACACTCATGGTTCCCTGGTGTCAAGATGACAGTGGAGTTCTAGTTTCATGATGTTTTGTTTTATTCATGGAATGAACGTGCTTCGAAATCGTATTCCCAGCAGACTCGACTCGACTCTAGCTAGCAAAATCATGACAACAAGCCCCATTCGTTGTGTGGCTGGTCCTTTGACAACGGTAGCTGTAGCGCTCTTCCTTCATTGGCAAATGCGGATCGTGTCTACTGTACCAAATCAGTCTGACTCCCCAGCACCCGCTGTAAGAGGAAACTATTCTAGCTAGCAAATACGGGTTCAAATCTGGCGTATCATAGTTGCATACCTGCCTGTAGTACGTAGGGATCTGGCTCATAGTGCACGTAGCGGACATTGGTCTGCCCCGGGTCAATAGCTAGGACGGCCATGATTTCACAGAGGGCAAGTGCCAGATGGAGCAGGCTATCGGTGTCCATAGTAGTACCGATGGATTCCGTTTGTAATGCCTGCTCATCCCATCGTGTTCGTCCTACAGCGGAAAGACACAGCGCAAGTAGAGATACAGCAAACACAAAACAATGAAGACTACCGTAGTAGACTAGTCACATGTTTACATGCTAGTGGCTCACATGGCATAAGGAGTGGCTGACAAGCAGTGAAGAGAAAGCCGAACCAGAGTTTGTGCTCACAAGCTGCCATGGAACGGTACGTTGTTCGTTTTTAAAATTGCAGCCCCTGCAGCTTCCACCTGTGGCAAAATCTGCCTTTTCCAAATCTGCAGCATAGTGCATTGGAACATCAGCACCAGTGACTCGCTCCACGCATGGGAGCATCTTGAAGGCATCTGTTTCCATCGAGATGGCAGCAATCTCACTGGAAATACCACATTGTGGCCAACCTTGCTCCAGGGCCACCACACGGCCAGTCTTCTTGGCAGATTCAATAATGGTTTTCCGATCCAGTGGACGCAGAGACAGCGATGAATAAATAGTTGATCTGTCTTGAAATGCTCTCTTGGCGGCACTTGCGGTATCGGTAGAGATGATCTCTCCAACGATGCATGCGGTGATCAAGAGGTTCTACTCGATCTATAACGACAAAGATTCCATCATGGCGCTCACCAAATGCATGTGTCCACCCTTGTGCAAGTCGCCGGCATTTGATCAAGTTTGGATGTTGCTCCCATGAAGCCTGCCTGACAGCCACAACAGAAGGGGGGACGAATGGAGCTTCTATGTTTAGAATCGTTGCTGGCAACCAAACAAACGCTCAAACACTATCATTGAGCTATGGCATTATGTTCGGTGCAACTAGGGTTTAGCCAGCCCCTCGCAGCCCAGAGTCAACGACGAATGTTCTCGGAAGCGTTTAGTCGTACTCGACTCGACTCCCACACTCTCAACATGGGCTCGTGCCTTCCGCAGCCTGAATGATCGATTCAGATTCTCATGAAAGATTCAATTGAATGATCAATCATCGAAATCGGGGGCCGGCTACCGGTACAGCAACCCCGTTCGTCCATGCAGTGTACAAATGCTCATATACCTTTGCAACTACATAGCAGGCAGCCAGCTAGCTATCTGTAGTGGTTTCTTTTTAAATTAACATCAATCGGCTCAAAGGTGCATGTTTGTATAGTAGTACGCACCACATCTATCTCATATCGACTTCTCCTTCTCGTTTGCCTGCTTTGCTCTCACATTCTCGTTGTCGATCTTCACCTTTATTCCCAAAACATACCAAACTGACAGAACTGCAATTGTCCAGAGTCTCATCGTCCAGAGCCATTCCAAAGCGTTCACAATCGCGAGAACAACCAGTGCCAGTGCAACACCAACTACTTGCAATACTGCATTGGCACCATCGACAGAGATAGTCAGTCGTTGGCCCCACAACAGCCAATGCCAGATTCCTGTCTCCTTGTCAAACATGCTCTCGCTAGTGCAAACATCAGTGAAAGACATCTTTCCACATATCAAACGGAAAGGAGAGACAAACAAGCCAAAGAAAGTTTCTTCAGATACCACCTTGGTGACCAAGCTGATCACACTCGGAGCATCGTCGAAGATGGAAACGTAGGCCGATGCGACAATTCCATTCACGAGAACCTTGCCTTCTTTTGTCAAAGGCAGATAGGCACCTCTTCGAGTGACATGTTGTAGCTTTGTAACAACATACTCGGATTCTCCCTTTCCGTAGAGAATATCATTCAACCGCAACTTGCTTGCTTGTAGCGTTGTGGCGGTCCTCGATCCGTCAGTTGTCGAGCCCTTGATCGGGATCAAATGCTTATCGGAAATCTCCAAGGGTGACAACCGGGAACCATCTTTCCCTTTTGTGTGAACCCTCAGGTATTCGTTGGACTTGGAGTTGTCCAAATGACCAAAGCCATAGACAGTTGAGTACTCATCATTGCCAATATTGACCCTATCACCAACCTTCAAAGCGCTCATTCTCACAATTCCTTGGCCTAGAACATCGATTGTTGTGTCGCCAGAAAAGCAGATGTTGAAGCCTGCTCGATTTCCTTCATTACTAGGGGAAGGACCAGAACGATCATCGGAAGGACCAGAAGAACCGCCAGAACTACCAGAAGAACCGGAGCCACCGCCAGAAGAGGAACCAGAGCCGGAGCCGGAGCCACCGCTTACAGATGCTGATGAGAATGAATTGTCCAAAGTAAAGACAAACGCACTTGTGGCACTATTGGGGTAAGCGGGTGAAACAACAAAAACAAGCAAAGCGATGTGAAGAAGTAGCGTGAGTCTGATAATCTGAAAGCAACTGGCAAAGTATGTATACGCTTCCCTCCATAACTTACTGTGGCCAGATACCATCATGCGGTTCTGCAAGGTTGACGAAGTCATTGAGATAGTCGTCAAAATCGAATCTAACCGCTGCCGCCCTCGTTGCGTCCACACTGGGGACACCCCCCTCGCTTTGTGTCGTATACAGGACTTCCACATTGTAGAAAATTCTCAACAAGCGATCGTTAACAATTCCGTCCTGGGTATAAGTTACAAATGCGTTGGAGTATGGCGGTGGGAAGGCAGCTGCAAAGACTTGGCGATAAAAGGCTTGGGTGATTCTTTCGATACCTTGCCTCTCGCTGCCAAGGGGGGTATAAACCTCTTCCCCATTGAAAAACGCATAGTCAATAACGACGGTGCCAGTGTGAACCACTGTATTCAACCTTCGTTGCTTGTTCGTCTGATCAGATGATGAAAGCTGCCTGCTGTTGTTCTCCTTCATCTCAATTTCGCCCTCACTCATCCTATTCCAGAACGTAGTGGCTGCATTTTTCTTCGCAGAGATCACCCTCAAAGTGAGGCAAACCAGCAAGGTGATCAAGTTGGTGCAACCGAAAAGCTTCATCTTGAACAATGCCTTTGTATGGATCTGTTGTTTTGAAGCTTCTTCAATAAGCCTTGAAGGCAAAAGTTGTGGATTTGTGGATGCAGTTTCGGATCTTTCGCTCAAATTTGCTCCAAATTTAGTCAATTACTGCACAAAATAAGCTTTGATAGACATCCCGTAAAAACTTTGCTGCAACGTCAGGCGAGGCAACCGCAAAATTGGCTGTGGCTGGCTAGGTAGCGGCCATTATTGAGTGGATGGAGGTCTTGGCTCTTGGCTCCATATGACAAGCATGCAAGTTTTCACAACCATGGCATTTCTAACCTCCTCCTTTTTGTGAATATGGAGCATATTTTGCTCACTTTTAGTCGCTTTGAAGTGGTTGTTGTGAGACAGAGCATGGTTTCCTGGCCGACCTCGCTACATTGTTGATGAACCGAATCTTGCGCCAAAGCCCACGGGCGTTCGCGATGGACCAGCAGCCGAAGGTACCGGTATGGTATCCTTTGTGCTGCCCCCGTTGTCATGCATGCATGGTGCTCGCTCCTCTGATCCGCCCATAAAGTTTTGTATGGTGCCTTTGGAGTAATCAAGAACGAGCTTTGAAAGCCAACGAGTCACTTGGGGGCAAGTATGGTCATACAACTAGCTAGGTAGTACGGTACCGGTAGCTGTATGCATGTCATTGTACAAGTAAGGTCAGCTGGCGTCGTTGAATGCATTTGTGTGTAAATACTAGTTGGTAGCATAACAAGTATATTATTATAAAGGAGGGGCATCAAACGCAAGCTAAGATTGACTCAAAATCAGTCCTGGTTTCACACCCAACCCCGTGGTCGACTGCTCGCTTTCGTCACTGGGTTTGCGGAACCGGGCACAAGGGGCTTTAGTTGACAACATACTTCTTGCATGGCCAACTGCTGCGCTGCGTCTTGTTCCCACGCCTGGGATAGTAGCGTTTGGAGAGATTCAGGGAGGTTGTACCCGGTCAACGAGGGTCATTGTCCAACTTCACAGACAAACTCCTTGTGCTCCGACTCTGAATAATGGTCAAACGACCGCCTCGGGGCAATCGTTTCATGAAAAACAATAGACCATGAAAAGACATCAGCCTTGAGGTTATATCGCTTGGAGTTGAAGATCTCTGGGGCCATGTAGCAGTACGTACCGGCACAGGACATGTGAAAGTGTTCGTTGTCTTCAAAATCGCTATCTGAGTCGGAAGGCAACTCTCGACAGAGCCCAAAGTCAAACAACTGAACCGTGTGTCCTTCACGGGAGTGGAAGCCGATATTGTTGGGTTCAGAACTCGATGCTTGTGCAGATAGGCAAGTGCATCAGCAATCTGATAAACATAGAGGTCGGAGTTCTGCCTGTGCATCATACGCAACTTCTGCTGTTCGCGTACGGTACATCATGCACATGTCACGAACTTTGAAAGTCACCGACCCCTTGGGAGCATGTACACCAAACTAGCTAGCTATGCATAGCTGTAAGGACAACTGGTGTCGTTCAATGCGTTTGTGTGTAAAAGTTGGTAGCATACAAGTATATAATATTATAAAGGAGGGGCAGCCAGCAGTGGTAGACAAGCTAAGATTGACTCAAAATCAGTCCTGGTTTCACACCTGACCCCGTGGTCGATTGCTCGCTTTCGTCACTGTCTGGGTTTGCGGAGCTGCGCACAAGGGGCATTAGTTGACGACATACTTCTTGCATGGTCAACCGCTGCGCTGGGTCTTGTTCCCACGCCTGGGATAGTAGCGTTTGGAGAGATTCGGGGAGGTTGTACTCGGTCAACGAGGGTCGTTGTCCAACTTCACAGACAAACTCCTTGTGCTCCGACTCTGAATAATGGTCAAACGACCGCCTCTGGGCAATCATTTCATGAAAAACAATAGACCACGAAAAGACATCAGCCTTGAGGTTATATCGCTTGGAGTTGAAGATCTCTGGGGCCATGTAGCAGTACGTGCCGGCACCGGACATGTGAAAGTGTTCGTTGTCTTCAAAATCGCTATCCGAGTCGGAAGGCAACTCTCGACAGAGCCCAAAGTCAAACAACTGAACGGTGTGCCCTTCACGGGAGTTGAAGCCACAGTTCCTGCATTTGAAAAAAGTGGTGGGGGTGGAGTTGAGTCGTTTTAAAACTTGATTTCCTTCTCCACGAAGCGAGAACTTACATTGGCTTCAAATCGCGAAAAAGGATTCGGCGCTTGTGCAGATACGCAAGTGCATCCGCAATCTGATAAGCATAGTCCATCTTGAGCGGTAGCAGCTTGTCTTTGGGGAGCTTTCCTTGTCTCCAACGACGCGTGTCGTTGAGGGGATTCTCGTCCTCCCAACAAAGCATACGATCCGCGAGCGTCTCTTGGAGCCGATCCACAATGACAAAGAATCCGTCATGGCCTCGCAGAAAGCCAGCACTGCCACCAGTGGCCAAACCTCTCAACTTGAGGATGTTGGGATGGTCCAGTGCTGCCATGTACTTGGCTTCTAGAATCAGATCAGCAGCGGCGCTGTTAAAAGCCCGGGGGTTCTTGGAGAGTTCCTTCTTGATGAACTTGATCGCATAGCGACTTTTGCCTCCACAGTCAAGCGTTGACTCGGAGAGCGCCAAGCGACGTTGTTCGGTACGGTCTCGATCTTGTGGACTGGTGTCTTCCAAAGTAGGAACAACACCGACATCGGACGAGAGCGAGGAAGGGACCAACGAAGCGTACCATTGGGATGATTGTGACGAGGGTTGCTTTTTTTTGCTTCCAGCCAGCTTGTAGCCAACGACTTCATGGACCTTAGAGAAGCTGCCTGAACCCAGCAAGGCCCCTATTTTCACTTCTTTGCGTTGGAAGATGGCTGGGCTGATGCTTGGAGGCTCTTCTTCGTCAGTCTCTGCGGCCAACAAAAAGGGCGATTGTTGAACCACGCCGTCAACCTCGGCTTCAATGGCAGACACGTCCATGGTGGTCTTTCGTCGAAACAGAGGGCTACCGGTATTTGTTCGCAACAAACCCATTTTAGATGATAGTTCGATCGGAGGTAGAGAGGTTTGAGGAGGTGCAAACTTGCAAACCTTGGTGGTTGTGTTGTATCAACACCGATCCAGAGTTATGAAGTACTGGATTTATGCGCTCATGTATGAAATACGAAAAATACCGATAGCTCGCTCGAATGTTCTATTGGTCGACGAGGTCGCTTCCGGCAATGCTTGCTCAGGTCCCAGCTCCCGCAACAACAAAGCTGTCAGCAGGCTACCGTACAGTACTAGCTAGCTAGTAGCTAAAACATACATGCAGACAGCGGAAGCAATGTCTGATATCGATGTCGGAGTCGGGAGTGGAGATGTGGGTGGATGCTTGAAGAAGGCTTTACTGATTTCCGCGGCTCTAACTTCCAACCATCATCAATGGTGGTGAAAAGACACTGATCGGTTGAAGCCAGGTGGTTCGCGTTGCTGCGAAGAACATGAGGAAACATAAATCCACCAAGGCCTTGACGACTTAACTTCTCTAAATCCAATTTTTTCAACGCAGAGGTGATTAAGACTAATCCCACTTCGAGAAAGAATAATAGTTCTTCTTCTTCGGCTCAGACAAGGGTTCGCATCTGATTTAAAGGATAGAGAGACCCGGTTCTCATTTGGGACAACCAGTATTCATAGAATTAATGAAGTTCAGAGAAAAATGGGAATACTCGCACCTTGCTTGTAAAAAACCTACTTAAGAGGGAAAAGAGACCCGGTTCTCATCAACTCTGTACATGTATTACGAAGAAAGTGTTCTCATTTGAATGTACTTACGGGACAACCAGTATTCATAGAATTAATGGAGAACGAAATTTACCTTTTGAAAAGCCAAAACTTGACTAATCACTCGCGGCTCGAAATCGATCCAAGATCCAAGCAGCTATCGGTACGGTATACGGTACGTACAGTCGTACCGGTATCCAAGCCGCTACTGTTATTAATAATTAATAATAGCTCGTCACTCGCAATAGATCGAATACGATTTATTTAAAGTTCTGGGCGAAAAGGGCTTTAATGTTTTCTGCCACCACTGGAGTTCTTCGTTTTCTTCCCTCTTTTTCGGACTGTACACCGGTAGATGTACCGATAGATACAGTACCGCCGTGGGATCAGATCAAAATAATGTCAACGCCTTTCCTCGAACGCACCTTCTCAACCTTCAACCTCTATTATTAATAGCCAAATTGTTGAAAACCGCGTACTATTGAATACTAGTACCGGTACCTGGTAGTGCTTTCGTACTCACAATTATTGTTCTTTTTTTTTAATAATCAATCAACCAAGATCTCAGTGCGCCCATGCGTCAGCACGATTGTACCGGTACCGGTACAGTACTGGTACAGTCGTACCGGGAAATTATTACTCGTAGCGGTACGCGTACGGTCCTAGTAGTTGAAAGAAAAACTCGGTTGAAGGGCTGTATCATAAGTAAGTGGGGGTCGTGAGAAATTCCTTCAAGTATCTACGGTGTCCATGCTGGTACGGACTACCTGCATCAGAACAAACTGATAGTGTATAAGACTTATTATATTAATAGTACAATAATAAATCCACTTTTGATCATCCACGTCATCTTTCAAAAGAGCCTAACCTTTAATTCCTCGGTTGGATCGCGATCAGTCATCTATTTTTTTGCCCTCATCGGCTCCCCTCATCAGCTACCGGTACTGTACCGGTACGGTAGCCAATACTAGCAGCTTACTCTACCACCCATAACACTATTAGCTGAAATACTCTCTAGCTAGAGTGGTCTTCTGCTGCTTCGTGGCATTTGCTGGAGGTGCTAGCTAGATGCAGTGGTGGTCAGAGTGCTTCACTTATGGACCACCATCCCTGTCGTGGCCTAGCGGCCTCCACCGTCACCCTCGGACCATTCTAATGTCCACACAAGGGTTGAAATCTTGGGTCATGACTTGAGTTTTTGAGATTTGACTCAAGTCAGTACTCAAGTCAGCACTCAAGAGAATGCCTCCTGTCCACACGGTAGCATGGTACCACTTCTACTCTGTCACGGATTTGGTGCTTTTTCTGGGTCGTCGATTTCGTGCTTTTTTGACGTATTTCAAAATTAGTAAAACGAAAATTAGATTTTGCCTTGATTTGAACATGCGACTTGGCAAAAAGGCAATGACTCAAGTCAAAGGGCAAAAAGCAAAATCTTGAGTCATGACTTGATACTGACTTGAGTACTGACTTGTGTCAAATCTCAAAAACTCAAGTCATGACCCAAGATTTTCCATCAAGTCGAGCTTGTGCGGACATACGATTGGCGTAAGGGTGGGAATGATCAGAGAGGAATGTGGTTGAGTTGGAGACGAAACGGCGGAGCTGTGTTGCAGGGTTGATGTGGCGATGTGAAAGTGGTAATGTCGGCGCTGAAAAGTGGAGCGGACTGCGCCCCGTTTGTCGCTATGCATAGGTGCCATGGATTGATGGATGGGACCTGCATGCCGGCAGAGGTTGTTCAGGAACCGAGGTTGTTGTCAGCATGGCACATAAAACTTCGTCCGGGAGGGAGGTAACGTACTACCTTTGAAGGCAACATTCCAGGGTTTCAAGTTCCCTATAAAGTATACAGCGAAGGACGTGTTTCACTTAGTATCCATTCCATAGTAGACAGTCAGTTCAGTTTGGTCCATCTCATCTACTGCAATGCTCTTACCTGAAGGTGATGCATTGGTTGTGGAGGTAGCTCATTGCATCCGCAACCAGGGACGTGTAGTTGATCCGTCTTGAAATGCTCACTTGACAACACTAGGGGTATCGGTCGAGATCTACTCGATCCGTAATGATGAAGAATCCATCATGACACTCACCAAATGCAGGTGTCCACCCTCGTGCAAGTCCCTGGCGTTTGATCATGTTTGGATGGTTTAGGCGAGTCAAGAGCTAGACTTCAATGCATAAGTCAATAGCAGAACTCTCAAAGCCATCTTTGACTCCTACTAAGTCTCCTCATAGATGCTTTAGGGCATGATGGGAGTGTCCCACTATTTGTTTGGCAAAATAGCACCGTGGAACCTGATTGGGATGAATGTTTGTTGTCTGGGTTCAAATTAACTCTAGTTCCTGGAAAAACCTGAGAGAATGCACCTTGTCCTAGAAGGCGATGCCTCACTTCGATTTCGTTGCAATCAAAGCTTGGGATGTCTACCTGAGGGGAGCAGCTCAGGAAAGCAGAGCTGCGGGCAAGTTGATGACTCCATGGTTGCAGCCCGGTTGTGCGTGTTTTGGCTTTGACGTCGTAGCACATGCAATACAAGAAGTGGGTGAGTGGAGTGTGCCACAGCACTAAGCTCTTCTGCACCCACACAGACTGGCCCATCTAGACCTACCGGTAAACACTGAAGTGGCTGAAGTGGCTGATTAGAGCGCAGTCCAGTGGAAAGCTACTATAGACTGCAACTTCTTAGAATCTGCTCGGGAATCCAATAAGCATTACGTACACAGCCTTCCTTTTTTGAGGCGCTTTCTGGCAGAAACTGGTTTATTGCCAGCTATGTTGTTTTCTCGGACCTGACTGCCAGCTCCAAAGTGAGGAGACGTCATACATGTACTAGTACATGATCACACCGGCGACTCCCCGCTTCTTGGGCTTTCGTCATTTCCTCGAGGCAGGAAAATGCAACTTCGCTGGTTTTTGCTAGCTGTTAGATAGCATAGGTCTACGACAGCTTAACTACAATTTGTTCGTTCGGTATCAAACAAAACTCAACTGGCATTGTTCACTCCTGCTCAAAGCCGAGACGATGGCTCCACTTCCAAAACGGCTGCAGCTCCCATTCCAGTTCCTATGCACATTGAGATGACACCAAAACGCTTCTTGCTTCGGTGCATTTCATGGAGCAATGTTGCCACCATACGAGCTCCAGTGCAGCCAAGCGGGTGGCCCAGAGCAATGGCTCCTCCATTGGGGTTTACCTTCTCCGCCGGGATACCCAATTTTTCAATACTCCAAGTAGCTTGGGACGCAAACGCCTCGTTGATTTCAAACACATCAATGTCATCCACAGAGAGACCTGTCTTTTCTAACACAGCAGGAATGGCATAAGCGGGGCCAACCCCCATGATACGAGGGGGGACTCCTTTTGTTGCGTATCCCCTCCAAATTCCAAGAATGGGAAGACCTCGACTCTTGGCCTCCTTGCGTGTCGTCAGCAGAACCGCTGCGGCGCCGTCGGTGGTCTGTGAGGAGTTTCCAGCCGTGGTGACTCCATTCTCGTCAAACACCGGTTTCAGCTTGCTCAAGCGTTCCACGGTTGTTCCTGGGCGAATTCCATCGTCCTTGGAGACGGATCCCACGGGTACAATTTCGGCATTGAATTTTCCAGTCTGCTGGGCGCGGGCTGCCTTTTGATGAGACAAAGCGGAAAACTCGTCCAAAGGACGGCGACTGAGGCCGTATTTCTTGACCACATTTTCGGAAGTGATACCCATGGGAACGAGGCAGTCCATCGCAGTGGTGTTGTCTTGCACTGCTGACCAATCCATTTCCGGTGGCTTCATCTTGTTCATGGGGTAGGTAGACATACTCTCCACCCCGGCTCCAACACCAATATCAATTTGCTTCGTTGCAATGGCGCTAGCAATCTGAGCGACGGCCTCTAACCCAGAGGCACACTGACGGTTGACCGAGTGAAGAGATACAGTTTCCGGAATGCCAGCTGTGATTTGAGCCATTCTCATTGCCGCAAAGCCGGAAGGAGGCATCAAGACGTTCCCAACGCAAATATCCTCAATCTCATTCGCCGACAGCTTATTGTTCGTCCTCGAAACAGTGGCTTCCAACACTGTCTGCAGAAGAGTATGAGGGAAGACCTTGGCCAGAGCCCCCTTCCGAGATCGGCACATTGGTGTCCTTAGGGCCGACACAATCACTACATCATCGTCAGAATTCATTTTTGCGTTGATAATAGCTTCTCTCTGGATGAATCCTGCTGTGTAGTTGATCAATGGATGTGGATACTGATAGCTATTGATTGTGCGGGAAGCTTGGACTTATTAATTGATGATCCCTTCTCTCGTCCGTCACCTTGTCATCGTCAGCTGCATGCTTTCGCTTCAGGAAAAGCGGGAGTGAGGAGTGACTCGACTCAGTCTTGCCCTCAACCCTAAGCGACTGACCTTTTAAGCGGGAAAGAAAGAAGCCGGTAAGAAAAGTAATTCGCGGAAAGAGCCGTTACCAGGCTGGCAGGCTGGAACCCTTCCACATTTTCCTCGAAAGCCAAACCAACAACATCATCACGACGGGTTGCTGTTCATTCGGAGTGGATAGAGAACATCCTACGACACAAGGTGAAGTGAAGAAAGATAGGATACACGGTGTGGACGTACTGGAAGGACGAGGGCTCTGGAGTTGACAAAGAACCATGGCGTACAGGAACAAACTGACGACGGCTCCGGCGCTGGTAAATGAAGTGATCGCTACGACAAACACCAAAAGAAATGGATCCATCTTCACTCTCCAAGAGCAGATGGAGTCGACAAGTAACTGGCTTGATGAAGCAATTACGGTAAGTGCGGCTTTCGTTGAACGATGACACTCGTGTAACTGGCTGTGGTTCTCGTTTTGTCGGCTTGACGAATGCTCAAATTATATTTCGTTTGTTATCGTTCTTCGTGCAGTCAGCGAAACGAAAAGTTGTCGAAGGCACAGGCGTATCGATTCAAGAGGCTAATGCAAAGAAAGCCAAGACGATTGGATTCAAAAAGGAGAATGGGGCCCCACTCTCTCCAATCCCCGACAAGGAAAACTCGCCAAACCAAGACGCTGCGATACGTGTGCCCACTAAGCCTCCACCTTCCGCTGTCAAGCGAAGAGTCAACGGATTGAGAGTAGTAGATCTACGAAAGGAACTCAAGTCAAAAGGAAGAGAAACCAAGGGGCTGAAGAAAGACTTGCAACAACGTCTTCTGGAGGCATACTCCAGTGTCGAGAACATGGTGAGCCCATCCAAAGCGAAACAACCAAACGACAGCAATCATGTTGACACTGAAACAACCACCCAATCCGCAGTCAAGAAGAAAGATCCTCCAGCGTCTCAGGCGGATGATGGGTTTCCGGACTCTGACTCTGTAGAAGTTGTCGTGTTCGAACCATCGTTTGATGCTCGGGAGCAACATCCAACGAAGCATGACCAGGAGAAGAAGGCTGTTGCCTCAAAGCAGAAAGCAACCAAGACGACATTTCAAGATATAGATACGAAGGTAAATGAAGCCACCAAGCCAACCGTACCGGATGAACGCGAAACAGAGCAACAGGTCGAGAACTCTGATGTTATGGTGGTTGAGCCCACTAAAGAGGACTCGTCCATGGATAGTTCCCGAAAGTCGATGATGGACTGCTCGAGTTCCTCCTCGTCTCCGCCTGTTAAGTCAAAATCAATCACTGATAGCTCATCTCTCTCAAAAGCTACAACCACAGTGCCTTACGCCAAGGAGCAAGCGGTCGCCCACGCTTCCTCGAGCGAAACTGGGATCCTCAAGACTGCGCCAAAAATTAAGCCGTCGAACAACCATTCCAAAGATACCTTGTCCTCAGAGCCAAAGAATACATTCCAGGACAACGAACAGGAGGCGGCAAATCTGAAACGCAGCGTTGCATCCATGTCCAGTCGAAAGTTGAGCCAAGAGACATCCATGAAATCAAGTCTAGATTCAGATCGAAGCAATATGTCAGTTGAGCGAGATGCAGAACGAAATGTAACAGCGGATACGAAACTTCATGGTGCCGATTGCAAGTCAGACATGAACGGAGATCAGAAGCAGGATGAAGATTCCAAAACGCAAGAGAAATCGCCAATGAAAAGACGCGTACAGGCAGCCATTCAGATGCTCACTGCCAAGTCGACGCCAGCAAAGCCAAAGCCGACAACAACCCCTGGAAAGCTCCCTTGGTTGCAAAACAAAACACTGCATCCAGTAACTGACAGCAAGGCTACAGCACCGCCAACACAGAAACAGAAGGAGGTTTTCCAACCAATGAGTCAAGCAAAACCAAAGACTTCGAGCAAGCCAATCACCGCCAACTCACTTCGTCGCCCTGGTATGGGATTGGCCTCCGCTGTTGGTAGCACAAGCACCAGCGCAACTAAGCCTAGTCGACTTGCAGCAGGTGCATCGAGCTCTGAGGCGAGAAAGGCTCGAATCGCAGAAATGCGGGAAAAGGTACGTGTGTATGCTGCTTTATGATTTCGACGAATCTCTTCATTGTCGTTGCCTAACTTTCAAGTTCTCGTTTGTAGTCGAACAAGGTTGCGCAGCCCTCAGCATATGCAGCAAAGGCATATGTGAGCACATTGCCGTCGATCAAATCCCAAACAACTGGTGGAGAAGCAGATGACAAAGAAACCAAACGAAAACTTCTGACTGCTCAAATGCGCGCCAAGGCAGCTCGTAATCTCGGAGCGTCTGCCACATCCGGGCTCCAACCAATCAATGAATCTAGCTCGCAATCTGTGGGAAACCAGACGAAAACCAGCACAGAGAACAAGCCCTTGAAAGAGACGAGTAGCCAGGTGAGTGGCTCGGTTGTCACAACATTCGCAGCAAAGGTCAAGGCATCGAATGATGAGCCCAAGCAAAGCAACGGAGTTGGCAAGCAGGTGGAAGAGAACGACACTGAAGCTGACAATAGTGCAAAGGCATCTGCTGCTAAGACCGGTAGTGTTTCGACGGTACCGGTACCGATGAAGGTGACACATTCACAGCAAACCGATATACAAGAAACCCAAGATGCGAAAACCCCTGGTGCTTCGTCGAAGGCAAACGAGACTGCCGAGTTGCACTCGCAAGCGCTCTCCCCCTTGGATACATACGAGATCTCAGATCGGGAGGACAGTGAGAGCGATGAGGAGAGCGAGAGCGAAGACGAGTCACGGGAGCCACGAAAGAAGGTAAGCATGCACGAGTAGCCGAGATGCAATACTGCGTTTCTCCATTTTATTGCAACTAACCTCCATGGTTTTTCAACCGGCAGGTCCCTGACTGGGCACAGAAAGCCAACCTGCTTCCAGCTCTCGAAAGACAGTTCGCGTCGGGAGATGAACGCATCGACCCTGATGAGATCTTTCCAGAAGTCAAGACTTGCGACTTGCAAGCGATTTTCAACAATAAGAGGTCCCGATACGTGAAGCGAACAAGTTCGGGCAACTGGTCAAGAGACAGAGTCACTGCGGCTGAGAAACTTACTTACAAGCGAACGATGGGTTACGCAAAGAGCTGAGAAACTCTCCATATCGCTTGCACACGGGGAAACTCCAATCCAGACTAACTAAACACCTGAGCATAGTTGCTCAACTACTAAACTAAAATGTAGGTAATGGGCTCTTTGCATGTACCAATAATTGGTCGCTGTACTGTACCGGTAGCGGTTCCGGTACCAGGTACTGTACGGCAGTTGTGTAGCATCGTGGGCGTCAAGGAACGCCGAGTTCCACTCCGTACATGATGGTGATGGGGCTGAAGCAACTTTTAGAACAAAACTAAAACTGTACATACAACTAAGGCAACCTTAGCGTCTAGCTGGTACATTCAGGTACAAAGTGCTTGCTCTTGGACGTACATAGTTGTTCTGATCTTTTCATACCGGGTGTCAAGGAGGCGTTACTTACTATCGACGACCTCGGTCCCCACTATATAAGAAATATTGTAGTACTTTACGAGTACTATCAAGTAATAAGCGATTGCAATGCCGCTTCAACAGGGCAACAGCGCAGCAATCTACCAGTAGCGATGAAATGAAATCAAATCAAACTGTCCCCTCGGGCTCTGCTCCGAAGAGACTGTTGAAGAGATTCAGCACACCCGATATAAATTGGAGGATTTTCAGTAAGGGGCTGTCCGCCTCTTCAGCAGCAACAGGAGGCGCCGTCGGAGGAGGCGTCGTCGGAGGAGGCGTAGAGGAAACCGTAGGCATAGGCGTGGGCTGAGGAGCCGTAGGTGATCGCGTGGGTTCTTTCGTTGGACTCGATGTTGGCCCTTGCGGGGCTGACTGTATCGCAGGACATGCTTCGGTGCAACATGTTTCTGATTCACAGTTTTCGTTGACTGCCACGTCCACTGTCGACCACCCTTGCCTAATGAACGTGACAATGGAAGCCTCTTCACAGGATGTTTCTGGTGACTTTGATGCATAGTATTCGTCGACAATGCTGCATGTTGCAGTGGCACCATCCAAGTATCCGCTGTATGTTGTTAGGCTCTGGATGTTGGCGTACATGAAGATAGTTCCAAGAAGAATTTTACAGCCCGCCTCGTCGCTGCATCCATTTTGAGTACAAGCCTTAACCGAGTTCACGTACGCTTTGTTGAGGGGTCCACTCGCATGGTGCACATCCATGTTGCTCTGGTATTCACAAACAGAGGCTATGGAGCTGGTTTCACGCGGCCTTTCCATGTTTCGTAGCTTGTTTGCTCCCAACATCTCTCCAATGTCAAAGTCAGGGATATCAAAGCTGTCATCAGCAAGCGTTTCAACTACGACGGCAACAATATCAGAAAAGGCTTCGTTCATCCCCCCAGATTGATATTGGTATTCTAGAGCGCTGCTATGGCGGGTGATTCCATGTGACATCTAGTGCAGCATATGCGTGACAGCACGACAAGTGAAGGTGAGACTCTGCGACAAACAAACAAAAAACATCAGAATGATTCAATCTAGAAACTGTACCTCGTGCGCAATGATATCGATGGAAGTCAAAGGCGTCCAGTAACTGCAATCGCAATCTCCAAAGAACACAGTGTTGGCGCTATATCGATAAAACGCATTGCAATACCTCTTGTTGTAGTGCACGTTCGCCTTGATTGGCACGGCATCGTCGGCACTCTCTTGCAATCCACCCATGACTCCAAGATAATCTTGAAAGTATGTCAGGGTCTTTATGGCTCCATATTGAACATCACTGATAGCGTCACTGCATTCGGGCAAGATTGTGGTTTGGCATTCCTTTGTTGTCGATTTGCAATCCTGAGTCCCCTCCCAATGCAACTCGGGCACAGGCCCCGCTCCCAGGACAGTTTCACCCAAAGAATTGGTTCCGATCAAGCAGGTTGTTTCTCTACCCGTATCATTCAGATAAAGCGAATTGATTTGGCAACTAGTGTAGTTGCTGCTCCAAGTGACATCTTTTGAGTCTGGTGCACAGCTGCCGCAACGGATGCCACTGGTACTAATCAAGACACTTTCTTTGGCTTCGTCTTCCTTCAAATCTCGGAGATAAGTTGGCAACCTGTTTGAACCAACCCTTTTCTTGAGATTGCGATGTCGCGAGGAGCCTCCGTTGGACGATCCTCTGGATGATGATTTCTTTTTGCCCTTGGGCGCGGCTGGGCTGTCGACATCAACACTTCGCTCGATTTCCTCGGAAAATGGGCCGACCAGGTTACATATCGAAAGGATTCCTAGAGTGTGAGCATCCATCACAACGCTGAAGTAGCGCATGTAGTCATCTTGTTCCACCAGAACGTCCGTGAAGAAAGCGAGATAGTCTCCATTCGATGCGGCAAAAATCTCGAGAGACAACTCCCCGATTCCAGCATCGTCGGCGCCAAAGACACGAGCTAGCTTTTCTCTGGCATCCGCGACTGCAGTATCGCCTATGGTATACCCCTTAGTAACGTTGATGTCTCGAAAAGTTTTCCCAGAAAGACTCTTAACCTCTCTTGGACAGATCCCACTCGGGCAACCCTTGAAGTTGACCACAACATCAGCGCCGCGGATTCTGATGCCCATAATCCGTTCAATGAGCCGAACTCGGTCAGCAAAGGTACTTCCATCGGCTCTTGTGATTCTCTGTACGTGTCGGATATCGAAATTGCGATTGCCAGGGGGGTTTTGTATCCGATCGAGAT
This sequence comes from Seminavis robusta, assembly GCA_903772945.1. Taxonomy (NCBI): domain Eukaryota; phylum Bacillariophyta; class Bacillariophyceae; order Naviculales; family Naviculaceae; genus Seminavis; species Seminavis robusta. Next base: position 22,490 of record CAICTM010000420.1, on the reverse strand, counting down.
CGGCTGTCTGTATACTGTCGAGCTTGTCAAAGGCAGCTTGTAGTCCAATGCATCGGACATCTCCATCGGCGTCGCCGTCCACAGGAACTGGGCTGATGTACCCGGTTGCGACATACAGGCGACCCAGCAACAAGCAAAGATAGAGCGTGAAGCAGCTCATTCGTATCTTTGGTCGGTGGTAGCGATGCATAGTAGTATTGTGTTACGGAGTTCCACGACCCTTTTTTATTAGACGGCCTGGCTAGACTCTAGGTTGTGGATAGCGGTCGGAATTCCGACGAAAACTTCGATGATAGACCAACTCAAGTTTATCCCGATACCTTCGTTCAAACAAACAGCACATGCAAGAAACGGATGATTGATACCAACACCAACTTGAATGAGGCCGGCCGTAGCACACACCAACGGCGCCTCTGCCCTCGACAAAATGAAAAATCGGAACATCGCCAACATGGAGGGTGCGCCAAGTTTCAGACATCCAACGCAAGGCAGGACTGTAATAATCCTTCAAGCCGTTGAAGCTGGTGGACATTCATTCAACTTTAATACCTCTTCTTCTGGTCCGTGTGGTCGCAGGCTGGGTTTCCAATGTACAGTCGTACATGTAGTGTATAAAGTGTATCAGTTTTGTACCGGAATTCGTTGATGATGTTTGTGCTGCTTATGTTTTTCTGTTTACTAGTATGTTTATGAGTTAAAAGAATTGTCAGCTCCCACCAGGACTTTCGCAGACTTCTTACTTTTGCCTTGCAATCACGAGATCGAAGCCCCACGTCTCCTGCAGTGCAAAGCTGTATCATTCAAAGAAAACTTTGATCCTGATGTATACTGGGATATGACATCTCACTGGAGCTCATGATTGCCGCAGCACACAGATGGATTCAAATGGCCATGTCCGGTGGAACGGCACAATTACGCCGTAGATGCTGGCAGTCTCTGACGGACATTCATGATGGCGGTTTCATTGTGCTCTGGACGTGTAACCGCATGTGAATGTGCCGGTATCACCGTCTTGTAAGTCTGAGGGAGGGCGTGCGCCATACGAAACAGGAAGGCAGCCTCAGGTGCACGAGTGACCGTGGATTTCCAGTTTGCCGGGAGATTTTTCTACAAAGTCTACCTGCAGATGCTCAAAGAGGCAAGTTTTGGACCAGCTTGTCCAAGGAACAGCTGGATTTATCGAATGCGGCCAACCGCCCATCGGCCGTATCTATCCCGAGCCGTTCTGTTTGCGGTAGATTGGTTGCTTTACGTTAGCAAGGATACCTCTCCAAGTGCAGGTACGGAATGGCTCAGTTTTCGAGCAGCATAATCCAACAAGGTACTCAATGGATTAACCTGGGTATCATCTGTTGTCTCTGGGTCAATGTAGCACAGGTCGAGACACTCCATGACAAAGTCTTTTTCGTCATCATTCATGTACCCCTCTTGGACCATTCTGAAGTTGATGTTCTGGTCCATACACCGCAAAAAGAATCGAAAGGAGAGATTCAACATGCACCACGTTTCTGGTGGGGGTTCATTGCTTGGAATCTCGAAGCCCTCAAAGCACGATGGAACGGCTTGGTAATCAACATCCAAAGGCTTATTACTGCGTCGGAGGCCCTCGCCATGGGCCATTGGAAGTAGAAGGGCGGAAAAGAGAAGAACTTTCAATGTTGTTGGTATCGTTGAAACCATGGAGGGAGAGCAATACAGTATTAAAGAGAAGCTGTTGTTATGACAATGTTTTCTGTTGCGATTTTTGTGATCGTTGAGTATGTAGTTTATGAGATTGAAATCAAGCCAAGGCCCAATGCTGGCCAGTGCCAACAATGCCGAGGCATCAATCGATTGACACTGGTGAAGGAATCATCGAATGATTCAATCAATCTCAGCACATGCCGAGCGGAGTTGCAGGAGAAGAGCTCGCATCACGTTCGTTTTCTTTTGTCTTCGTTTTCTTTTGTCTTGGAAGAGAACATTCGTATCAAGGTGGTGTCAAGTTCGGATCTCGCCTCGCTACTTCAAGTTCTATTTATGCCTGTGGGATGAAAAGAAGAACGTGACCACTGCCCTTTTTCAGCCTTACTCGGAAGGATTGGGGTTCGTTCATGCATCGAGCCTGATGGGGCTGCTGTCAAAGGGGCTGTGCAAGTGTTGCAAGTTGCAAGGGTTGATGGCAACAACAGACCAACGACAATTTGGTGTGTTGCATCAAGCTGTTGGATGAGCTGTTGGATGTGTCGGTCTTGGCATCAGCTGGGCCTGAGACCTTGGCCCGACGGGCAGGCGAACACCTGTTGACCTTCTCATGAGCCAAGCCCCTAGCTACCGTAAACTTGTGGTGACCTTCATACAACCGTAGACATCGCGGCGCCAGCAAATCGGTAGCTCCCGTAGGTACACATCCTGATGTTCTCCTTCACCTCTTACCCGGTATGTTCCACAATCCACAGTGGGATCATCGTTGTCGATGGGATTGAAGACGGTGAAACTCGAGCCCTTTCTTTCACGAACACGACTAATACTACGTCACCGTTCCAAGTGCCAAAGCAATTCGACCATGATCCAAAAAGCCAGGAGATGGAACAATGTCGCGGTTGTTCAGACCTCCAGGAGAAGCAGCTCCCATTCAACCGGTGCGACTGTGGTTTGGAGTCGCTCTGAAGGTTATTTAAACCACTGATAGAATAGACTGGGCCAGCCACTGATCAAGATTCTTGTCTTGTCGATAAGTGTGAGCTCTGCAGCCACCACCGAGCAACCAAGATGACAAAGGGAAAATCCTTTTTTGCCGAAGAAGCAGTGGGAGGTACGTTACGTTGCGTGTAAGACGAACGAGTTGAATATTGTAGGGCTGTTGTATGTTGGTAATCTCATCTATTTACCTCAATCACATCACAGGGCTTTCGGCAGGCGTAGTGGGTACTGTCATTGGGTTTCCCCTCGATACCATCAAGACGAGGATGCAGACGGCCAGTGGAGGTCACACCATCACATCCATGGCTCGGTCCATTGTCCAAAAGGAAGGAATCTTTGCTCTCTACAGAGGACTTGTACCACCACTTCTCTCGCTGTCAGCACTCAACACCATCAACTTTACATCCTACTCGTATTTTCGACAAAATGTGTTTGAGGCAAGCAATGGCTGGGACATTCGGAATGGACTCTCTGGAATTTTGATTGGGCCTCTGGCAAGTGCCATCTCGACCGTGGAAAACGTAATCAAGGTGAGACTGACTAGATGCTGGAGCAAGTAGAATGGGTGACATGCACTTGCTCACCCTTCTTTTTATCTTGAACAGACACAAATGCAAGTGGACAACGTCCGATCCAAACAATTCCAGGGATCGCTGCATTGCATGAGAACACTGGTGCAACTTCATGGACCACAGATTATCTATACAGGACACATGGTTAACACAACTCGCGAAGGAGTGTTTCTTGGAACCTATTTCTTCGTCTACGAAGGGTTTCGGGAAATGCTCTTTAGAACGGCCAACAGTAACACTGACAATCACCAGGGCTCAACAAATACGACAACAACACACAAGTGGGCCATTCCACTTTCAGGGGGTCTAGCAGGGTCGATTGCTTGGTTTATTAGCTTTCCATTAGACTGTATTCGGGCCGGTGTGCAGGGTCAATCCTTCCAAGCTGAACACAGGAAGGGATCCTTGCAAGTTATAAACGAGCTCTTGAAAACAAAAGGCATTCGAGGACTGTACTCTGGAGTTTCCCCTTCCATCATGAGAGCATTCCTGGTCAGTGGAAGTCGCTTCAGCGCCTATGAAGGGGCACTGTGGCTGTTGCGTGGAGGTCGCGACAACACATCATTGCATTGAAAGACCGTTTGAAACCATATAGTCGGAGAGTTGTCGTGGTATCTCTTGCAATGCTGCTTGCGCCAGTGACCTTGGATCGTGTTGGTGCTGCCGAAACTCGACAAATGTAGTATTCTTTCGAGCGGTTGCTGTGGATTGTGGCGATTCACACAAGTGATACATGGCTTGAAAATCGGACCTTCCCACCCCTACAATCACAACAGATAACGGAACTTCAGAGTATACAGCCAACTTTTGTTTGGTTTCCTCAAAGTTGGCCATGATGCCATCCGTGACAATCAACAGGACAGAGTATCGAAGGGGCCCGCCAGTGTTGTCCATTTTCTGTGGGAGGCAAATAGATAGTATGTGAGCAAAACTAAGCGAGAACAAGCATACAAAAAGGAAGCATACCGCCACAGAACACTCACTGATTTTCGAGCCCTCACTGCAGCTGATTGTATCGCCTTTAGAAAGACGGTTGGACCGCTCATGGTGATTCCACCGCTGCGAAACACGCTCCTGTAGGCATCAAGAATACCATCAACTCCCTTGACAGTTGGGCTTTGCCCACATTGAAACAAATGCCTTACAACTCCGTCTCCAAACTTGGCGCCAAAGCCCCAGACACTGTATTCAGAGGATTTACTGTACTTGTCGATTGCATTCCCAATACAAGTGATGGTTTCTTCATAGTCGTTGAATGTTTCCTCGCTCTGAAAGTGCAATGTTCCTGGTTCCAAAGGATTACCTATAGTTTTCCCAGAGAATGAATGGCAAGGTGAGGTGTTGTTGCTTTTGCAGTAGTCCGTAGAACAAGCACCAAAGGTTCTCACCGTTAGAACTGGTATAATCAATCGCAACACTAAAGTCGATTTGTCCTCCGCTGTCCATGAACTCGCTCAAACTAGTGGTTGGAGTGCTTTGTGTGGCGCTGAATCGCATCGATAGCTGTCGCAAATCTACGTTGAACGGATCTTCGCCATTTGCTGTCGTTGTGCTGTCCGTGGAATTCGTTCTCCCAATGGGTGACGATGAAGAAGCGCTCAGAGGCGAAACGGGAAGGATTTGGGATGCTGTAGCCAAGGGTTTCGAAACATCGCGACCCGACAATGTCACCAGGGATGCCGCATGGACCCGAAGACTCCCGACCTGTTGCAGTTGTCGATAGTTCCGTTGCAGAAAAAAATCTCTCTCGGAACACGCTTCTCCACCGTCTTCATTTTGAGCACAGTTTGCCATTATATTGTATAGTGTTGTTTCACACATACCGAGGAGTTGTTGTGGCTTATTTCCGCTTCGAATTCGGTAGATGGAAAGCCTTACAATCTTACTCTGGGGAGTAGTACAAAGAATCCGAAGGTTAGCACAACCCTTCAACACAGACGAGACCAGGGACGTCCTATGCGTACCAGATCATCATTTCGACAGATGGAATCTAAATCCACTTCGCCTCGGTCCCAACTTGGATTGGAACTGTTATAGACTGGGCGCGAGCGAAAGACTGTTACCCTGCGAAAAAGATATAGAGAAGAACGTCGATGTGAGAATGGGTTCATGTTTCAATCAATTCACGATGATCCAGAAGTGTCTGCGTTGCTGTTGTTGTTACTGCTGCTCACCATGAATGCATAGAAGGAGAGTCATGGGGGCGAGAAATTTCCAGAACAGTAGTAGGTTCAGCTGAACCGAGCAATCTGCTCTTCACCGTAGTGTTGCCAACCATGAGGTTGAGCGCTTGAAACTGAAACCGGAATCGCAACTTGTTTTGATCTCGTTCTTGTACAGGTTCTACGCGGGCATAGACACTGAGGCAACACACAAGTAGTGGATTGTTGAAGCATAAGAACAAAGAATGACAGTCAACCATGCATGTCAGTGCTTCACACGTACCATCCTCCAGCTTTGAGCCGTTTAACCTTGGTATAGTTTCGACTCCCCAGAATATCACCAACTTCAAATAGAGCTGTTCCAAAGCAATGCCCCATTCGATTCTTTTTGTTTGTGGGAGTTCCATAAAATGATTGGCTGGCAACAGAGGCATCGTCGGCACTGGAGCTCTGGCTCAATGGACTTAGTGCACCACCGTTAGATGGTCTCCTACTCCCATTATCTTCACTATTACTAGCAAGTGGATCTGCCTGCAATATCCGTACATAAAAGAAAAGTTCTGATCCATACTCGTACTTCAGGGGTATCGTTTCGATCCATTGTGGAGACCGACTGTTTTGGATCCTGCAATGTGACAGCGGGATGAGCCATTCCAAAGAAAGTATTTGTGAGACCTACCTAAAGACGAAAACTAACACTACATTCCATAAAGAAAATGCCTGGTCCTCGTGACTACTCACACTTCTGTGGATCCCCACTCCACCATGTAGTCGCTTTCTGGGGAGCTTCCATTAAAGTTGAATTCTGAAGATTGAAACTCAGTTTCCCCATATTGACTGCTGCGGTACGGACTGACGGTTCTGGTTCCCTTGCTCCCTGATCCAGTCTTTCGAACAATGGAGGCCACAGTGGCAAAGGTATCGGGACGCTTTCTCACGAGTTTCTTCAAGCCGCCACCACCTACTACTTTGGGAAGATGCGATGCTGTCAATCGAAGCTGGAGTTTGGTTACCAGTTCCTCTTGCTTGGTCGTTGTAGCTGTGTCTTGGTTGCCATTGGAGGTGTCTGATTCCCCTCCACTGTCACTGCTAGCAGAAAAGTTGTCCATATTAGTTGTTTGCAGGAGTAACTATGAAACAACAGACAACAACAACAACAAAGCCAGAACCGTCAAGGGTTTTGTTGTTGGTTGTTGGGAGACGTGTGGGATCATGTGGGATGCCGAGTGCACACATACTGCGTCGTCGGAAGGGACTCAAAGCAGGATTCAAGGATATTAAATCTTTGAAAGCCGTACAGTATCAAAGCGTACCGTACGGTACAGTGTACGTCTTCCAACTTGACGAAAGCCACGGCAGTTTGCGGAACCACCAACCTCTACCATTCCAAATTCCAACCAGAAGAAAGAAGAAGAACAAGGCAACAGTTGACCAGCACCACACACTACGATGGAACCATGAGCCAAGCATCGGCGGAGGACAGTGCCCCGTCTCAACAAGGGCAAAATGGAAAGGCTAATGTGTTTGATAATACCGTGGCTGGGTACGTGATCAAAACAGATGAATCATGTGCCCCACACGTACGGTACCGAGCCTAATTTTGTTTGTTTGTCTTGATCCTGGTGTAACGAACGGTACGGTAGTCTCTCTGCAGGCATCAGTGGAACTGTGATTGGCTACCCTCTTGATTTGGTAAAGACAAGAATGCAAGTGTCCAGCAAGGATTACAAGCCAGGGACATCACCAACTATGTGGAGGATGAGTGTTTCCATTCTCAGAACGGAAGGAATCCGAGGCCTTTTCAAGGGACTAATGACACCATTGGTTTCCATGACATTCATGTTTTCAGCTACTTTTGGATCCTATGCATGGGCACAGAACCAAGTAGGAGCACAAAAGGGTTGGGATGTCAAGAATGCACTTGCAGGTGGTATCACAGCTCCTGTTACAAGCTGGGTCTCCGCCATGGAAGGACTGGTTAAAGTAAGTACATGTACTGGTACCAGACATATCTTATGAACAGTGAAATAGTGCATTGGGCTCGACTCACTCACTCACTCACTCACTTTTTCTCATTGCAGACTCAAATGCAAATGGACAATGTCGGCAAGAAACAATATCATGGATCATGGCATTGCATCACCAAAATATCCAAAGCACATGGAGTACCTACCTTGTTTACAGGAACAACAGTAACTACATTGAGAGATGCAGCATATCTTTGCACCTACTTTTACATCTATGAAGGCCTCAAGGTAACTCTCACTGGCAATGGGTATGAAGATAATGACAGCCTCAAACTTCGACCTGAGCTGGCAGTTCCACTGGCTGGTGGAACAGCAGGAGCATTGGCATGGCTGTCCAGTTTGCCCTTTGACTGTGTCAGAGCTGGAATGCAGGGTCAGGATCTAGAAAATGCACACCGCATCACAGGTCGACAGGTATTCAAGGAGCTCATGGAATCACGTGGGGTGCGGGCACTCTTCCGTGGTGCATTGCCAACCATTATGAGGGCATTCATTGTTAGCAGTTCAAGGTTCAGTGCCTACGAATTGACCATGTCTGCCTTGCAACAAAACAGGGAACAATGAGAAACTCAAAATGGCCAAGAAATTCAAACTAGTCTACTCCAGAAGTATGAGAAGAACAATCAAGAGTCAGATCATTTTCCACGCCCTAACTCTCTAGTAGCTAGTAGACAACGGATATCTCCTATTCTTCGCAGCATCGCCCGTAACACGGAGACGCAAACAGTACGTACCGGTACCGTCGCAGCATCGCCCCGTGCATGGTTTTGGGCGAGAGGGTTGCCAGTTTAGACTAGATCTAGTCTACCGGTAGTGAATGCGACTTTCCAATTTCTTGGGTGATTGGCGCTGCAATCAATCATTAGGGATCGAGAGAGGGACACCAATAACCACATCCAAAGTACTGGAACGAAAAGCCAATAAACCATTTGTATTGGTTAGCCTATAATGTGTATTTGAATGCCGCTGTACTTCTTGCTAGTCCTTGGGGCAAACTCTGGGTTGAACGTCTCTTTCTTCGGGGCAACGTTGTCGTAACTCGTCCCCGGAGGCCTGCACGTCCCCTGGGCTTAGATTGACTGCTGCCAGAAGGAACCTTTTGTAAACTTGGATCTCTTCACAGAGAGCCCGGCACAAGTTTAAAATGCCCAAGTCGGTTGTATTGTGATTGGGAACGCGCAGAGGTTTTATTTCAGCCGAGTTTTGCCTGGAAGCGAGTGTGGAAGGAAAGGCGCCTGTTCCTCCCAGCATTCGATCAACTGTGGTCCAATCTTGTTCCAAATGTTCTACCCGCAAGACGAACATGTCGGCTTGGGAGTTGAGGCTGTCGTCCAGCAGCCTGTGAGCGTACCACTCGTAATTGAAGGCATTATGGTAGTCAGCAGGCATGTTACCTTGAACAGCAGCCCATGCCCAATGAGAACATTCAGTTGCACTGAGATTGGTGCCAACCTTGAGTGGTTGATTCGGTGACGGCCTTGGAAAGCCCAAGCCAATGGTTGTCAAGTGCTCGAAGTGTCGATAACAAGAGCCAAGAACTACCTGACCACAATGATATTGGCGATCTTTGTAGACTGGAGTTTGATGCATGAAGAAGGCAGGCAGGCAACAACACTGAGTAATCAAAGTGCAAAACAGAGGATCCTTAGTGCAACAGCATTCGTCTATACGTACCAATACCGTGGTTTTCGATATGCTCATATGTGAACCATGATGCAATTCGATCCAGAGGCGATCGCAAGTTGACCAAGAAGTCATTGTGTCTTTTGGGCAACACTGGTTGTTTTGATCCTTCAAGAAGCCGCCGACTTCCAAAGGGATTTCGGTCTGATTTTGTGGGGTCCATTCCACTAAAGGGGTGGTCTCCATGCATGTACATACAAGAGAGGTGCTTTTGTTACGGAAAGATGTCAGCATGCTTCTCTTCTTGCGTCAGCCAGCACTACGTTGGACGCACAGATAGAACTTACCATTCTCCAGTGTGTATAGCAGTTAACATGTCTGGAAATCGCAGACTCAGGGATGTAAGGTCTTTTTGCTGTCTTGGGATCATAGTTGTCAATAGCGTCATAATCGATATTGTCGCAATGATTCTGGATATACTGGCGTCCCCATCGTAAGCTGCAAGCAATGGTAGATCCTCCGGCCTTGCCAATATGCTTTTTTGAAAAGTAAAGTAGCAAGAGGTGAGTGGAGCACGTAAGAGTGACGAGGCTACTGCTTTGGCTAGCTGTGGTGCTTTAAGTTCATTTTTTCTTACCACAAAGGTGATATTGCGTTTAAGTGGAGGCAGTTTGGGGTTCTTCTCCAATGCTTGTTTTCTGTTATTTTCTGTCTTGACGAGAAACTTGTGCACATGCTTGGCATCTTGAAGACCGTAGAATTTCTTGTTGCGTTCTCTCCATTTGCCTGGCTCGACAAATGCATTATTCTTCAGCTTGAAATTAAACTGGGACTTTTCAAAGTAGACGGGAAAAACACATTGCTTCAGGTCCAAGGCGGAGATGAATTTGTCGGATTTGGGGACCTCAACTGCAGCTGTGTCCATGTACCAACCCAAAGCCGATGAACTCTTTTCATGACGTTGTTGATAGTAGATCGATTGAAGACAAAACTCGGCCATCAATAAACCGATGACAATGACAATCAATCGGAGGTGTTTAACCACGGAATTGTTGTTGCTGCCGACTACAGGTGTCTCCATCTTGCCTGCTGTTGTTGATGTTGATGCTGATGTCGAAATTGCTTGGAAAAGTGAGAAGATTTGGAGGGGGGCTTGCCTCCAATCGCCGGGCGCGTTTTGAATTTGCTTTTTGAATTTCGAAGCAGGCAGAATTGGCCCTAATTAGCCAGTCGAATAAAATATCTTCACTCATCCGGTTCTCCTCCATTTCCGTGGATCCCCCCGCGACAATTTTCTGTTTGTGTGGAATGCACTCTACTAGTACTAGTCTACCAGTAGATCATCACCATGATGACATGATGAGCAATTGAGGTTGCTTGAAAGATGCCATTCTCAGTAGCCATGAAACGGCATTGGCTTCAGATGCCCTGTCTCCTCTTCTTGGGTCTTCTTTTGTTTGAGTATGGTTTGGAAGCTAACTATTCTGAGAGAGGAGAGAGATCGGATCTTTTGTTGGATGACCAATTGCCTGATACCGAACCATTCCTAGAAGTCCCTCTCTGGGAAGACCTTGGATTGGAATATTGCCGATTTCCTGACTTTTATGATGAGAGTCGACATCGATACAGTCTTGGTCAAGAAGAACATTGGGTAGAGTCAGGATGGAAACACCGTGAAGAGCTCAAAACAGCTTCGTACAACTTTGACCCATCCAAAATCAAGGACAACACCAATGAATACTATCAGATGCTGCTACGAACGCAACAACCGCGTTTCAACTTTACATCTCTGAAAATCCAACGCAACATTTCATTCCTTCATCTGGGCAAGGCCGGTGGTTCCAGTATTGGATGTCACTTGGCGGAGTCTCGGCGATATGTGCGCAAACATTGTGACCCTGCATTGATGAGGCGACCTGTGCCCATGTCACCACTCTCGCTCCATGTCAATTGCTTCAATCACATGTCTGGTCATCAGTATTGTTTGGATATCAACGATTCTTTTCTTGTCAATGCTCGACATCCAATTGACCGCATTGCCTCCTGGTACTTGTATGAACACCCGTTAAACCATCAAGTCAACTATGCCGAACGAGACTACCATTGCGGCGATTTGATGCTCTTCTCTTGCTATCCGACTTTTGATGCCCTGGTATCGAATGGGTTGGCAGGGTCCCCACCACCAAATCTCAAGGAACAACCGCTGAGGATGCAATCCAATCTTACCCAATCACAGTGCGCTCAGTGGGCATGGGCTGCAGTCCAAGGACACATCCCTTCTACCTACCACAATTTCTACAACTATGACTGGTACACTCATCGACTATTCAACATGGAGGAGGAGGACGACAGCGATGCCAAAACAGCACCTTCCAAGGAGATTTTTGTGATTCGAGCAGAGCACATGGTACATGATTGGAAGACAATCAACAGACTCCTTGGTGGGCCCGACACCCAATACTCTTGGCCAGAATCTCTTGGAACTCCTCAGAACTCGGCCCAACAAAAGGTTTTGCCAGTATCCACCACCAATGCAAGTTCTTTTGGGATTCAAAATTTATGCCGAGCCCTCTGTTTAGAGATTCTAACATACAAAAGGCTGCTTTCGGAGGCAGTCAATCTTGGTGCTGCAGATCTGAAGTTGTCACTTGAAGAACTTGGAGAGGTGTGTCCAGATGAAGCCGCGTTTGTCACACGGCAACAGTGCCGCAGATAGCGTAAGGACCAACGGAGGTCACCAGAAGCTACAGGTAGTGTACACCAAAATAGAGTAACCTTATGCACGGAGCCAGGCCTAGAAGTTTTTTTAATCGAATCATTCTATGTTACAGTTTATTCTAAAGTTGTTCTTTGTGACTTTGTTCATATGAAGCTTTCTGCCAAGCTACTCCCCGCTAACATTCGACCTCGTTTGGGTCGTCCATCGAGCCTTGAGACATGAAGTCAATCTCGCCATCCCAAGACATCATGTCATCGACGTCTACTTCCTTGGGGCCTCGCTGCCTTGGTGTTGGCTCAGCGTAAAGCTCCCGGAGGCTTTGATGGGTCTGGAGGATGGGGGTGCTTGGCAGGGTTTGCAATTTCTTGGTACTTGGTTCTGATTCGAGCTTCTTGCTGCTTGGTTGAGATTGAAGCTTTCCTTGTGATTCAGGAACTGATTTCTTAGAAGTGGAAGAGGTGACGTGATGCGGTACTGTTGTGATGGGTCCAACCAAGGATAAGACTACCGGGAGGACAACCAGACCATGAGAAATGCCAAGCGCCACCATGCCCATGAAAGCAACAAATACTGTGCGCATTAGTTCGCTTGAGCTGAAGCCCAAAGGGACAACGCCCAAAAGAGTGGAAAGGCCACCAACAAGAATCGAAGCCCCCATGGATTTGAGAGCTTCCTTGACCTTTGCTTCTCGTGTTTCTCCCGGGCACTCATGGTACCTTAGGAGCACGTGCATCAAGAAGTCGACCAAGAGACCGATCGACATGACCAAGGAGAAGTAACTAACAGCGTTCAAGTTGTTTCCGGTGAACTGGAGGAATCCCATCAGGTCGATGTAGAGGATGGAGATGAAGGGGAAAAGGAAGAAGATGGCCGACCAATGGGGGATGAAGGCAAACCCTACGACGCAAACACTGATCACACCCAAAATCGTTGTTGAAGTCAACTCTGCAGCAGTGATGTCGTAGAAGTCCCAAATGAACATATTCCATTCCCAAGCGAAGAACTTAAACTCAGCCTCTCCAACGTTGACGGGGGCCGTGAGGCTGGCGTTCCGTTGTTGATGCAAGGCAAGAAGCTGGCTTTGCACGCTATTAACGTCAATATTGTCCATGTACAAGACGCACCGGGAAGCGACAATGTCACCGGTCGAATTGCGGACAATGTGAGGTCCATAAAGCTCCCTAAAGGGGCTATGGGACAGGAAGATGTCAATTTGTTCGTTGAAGGTCAAGTCCCCAAGGCGTTCGTCATAGGTAAGGAACTCCTTGAAGTGTCTCAACCAGAAAAGAGGGGGTTGGCTGGTGATGGAGTCGATCTCAACAAGAGAGTTCACGTAGTCCTCCATCTGTGCCTGGATATCCTCGTCGGATTGGTCCACGTCACGAAAGTATGCAGATGGGACGACCCATCCCCGCTGGCCGTACTCGTTGGAGGCCGCCAAGTAAGCCTTTGCATACGAGTCCCCGGGCAACATTTCAGTGACGTTGAATGCTTGAGAGAAGAGTGAAGTGCTGTAGGCACAGAATGCAACAAAGGACACAAATCCCACCAGTACAATGGCCTTCACCGCGGGCTTCATCAAGATGTCTGCATACCACGCCATGAAAGCAATAAGAGCATTGTTGGTCTCGTCGTCTGCCTTGATCTCTTTCTTCTTGGGCACGGTCTTAAAGGTCACGGCCACACTGCCCTCTTCCATGATGGACTCCGCAGTATCCATTGTGTCGCCATCTTCAACTTCGTCCACTGTAATGCAGACACAGCAGTCCATTCGGTTTTCTTTGATGCGGTTTTCATCCAAGACGAGCAGGGCGACAAAGAATGTGATTGTGTAGAAGAAGACAATCAACATGGTTGTCATGGCGTAGAAGGACAACCAATACATGAGAGGAATCTTGGAAAGGGCCATCAATCCGAAAGCCATAGTGGTGGTGATGGTTGTAAGAACAATGCTGAGACCAATGTCCCTCATGGTCTCTTGAATCCTGTCCACTACGTCCTTTTCAGGATCAGTGCGAAGGTAAGAACCCATGACGATGAATGCATCATCCAGACCAATTCCAAACATTACAAACGGGAGGATCTGGGCCACGCTAGTAAAGTTGACACCTGCAGCAAGCACAAGAAGAACAAAAGGTGAGAGGGATGATGCGTTGATGTTGCTGGCATAGCGTGTCCTGTCTGTCTGTTGTCTTACCAATGATGAACATGATACCGTATCCGCTGGCGACACTGAGCAGCACACTGACGACAGCCCCCAATCCCAACAGACTTCGCGATTGGACCTTGTGTCGTCTTGAGAAGATGAAACAGCAAAAGAGGCTCATGATGACGAAGACACCAGGAACCAGAGGGATATCTTGCATGACGGACCGCAAGGTTTCATCTTCCAAGGAGCTGTACGCCAACACTTCTAGCGAGAGGTGGCGGTTTTCTTCCCATCGCTCTCGAAGATAGAGGACAGCGTCCAATGCCTCGCTTTCAAAGTCTTTGGCTGTTGAAGGAAGGGCAATGTCAATGAAGAAAGCCTGAGCACTGATAATGTCCGTACCACGAATATTGGTGTTTCCCATGATTCCAGGGATGTCGACTGGGCTCTTGTCGGGGAACTTTTTCTTGGAAACTTGCATTCTGACATCTACATCGGTGGGGACCTTTCCTCGGAACGTGTCAATGGAGATATTCCAAAAGTTGGCGACACTTCGGATCTCGCAGGTGTGGATGCCTTGGGCATTCTTGTAGGTGGATTCAGCACAAGTTTCGTCGTATCCAGGTATGTCTCTGACAGCATCAATGGCAGAAATGACACCTTCTACACCTTTCCTGCTCAAGACAGATTCGCCGCCTTGGTAGCTGTAGAGGATCATGCGAAGATTGCGATGCATTTTGGGGAAGCCAGACTCTTGCTCGACCCAGCGCTGGTGAGATCCAACACGGCTGCCGTAGGGTGTGTAAATGACATCGGCACCAATGTCCATGTTGAAGTTGGTGAACAGACCCACAACAATGAATGTCATGGCGAGAAGAGGAACAATGCAGACTGTCCTCTTGGGGTTCCTTGCTGCTACAGTGGACACCATGACGACAAACTCCGTAAGTGTGTGGCGGACGTGGTTCATGAATCGGACCCAAGCATTGAAGTATTGCTCATCGTCTTGGCCTTGGCTGTTGGCGGCTTTTTGGGAATTGTTGTTTTGACCTTTGGTCGGGTAGGAGCAACTCCTCATACTTTCTTCATGTTCTTCTGTGGGTGTTGGTGGTGGGACAAGAGACAAGTAAATGGTGAGTGAGTGCTGAGCAAATTTCGTGGTGAATCCATGCATCATTGGCTTTCTGTACTTACCCTCAGGGATGGAAGAGCACATGGATTCGCGGTCAAACTCATCATCAGCCGACAGAGAATCTGTGGTGATGAAGGTGGTGCGAGTATCGGAACTGACTCCTCGAGAACGTGACATTTTGCAATAGTATTCGAAGAAAGATCTACCTGGTAGAAAAATGAGATGTGTGGTGTACAACTAACTTGTTTGCTTGTGCACAACTTGGGGATCTTGAGTTGAACTGTAGTTGTTTGATTGCCTGGGCTGGAAATAATGTGAGACCGCAAAATCGGCTATGAACCTGTGCTGGAGAAAAGTTGAGCTGGAGAAGTTATGACTCTGAAGACGTTGCCTGGTCTGAAACCGGATCTGCGAAGTTAGAAACTGTCTCCAATATCCCAGCAGCCGTGTATTCCAGTAGGTTCTTGTTGCTTGTGCTTGACTGTGTGAAGACCTTGGTTGAGACAACGTGCTTTCTTCTTTCTTACTTGGCCTTCATCCACCGACAAGCATGGAGCTTTGCAGATTTTCTAATCTTCCTGTGACTCATCAGACTACATTCCCGTGTCTGTGACCAGGATTGAATTGGCGGCTGGTTGGTTTTCGAGGTTTACGGCTGGTCATTTTCTATTTTGTACAGTGCTTTTGGCCACGCTAAACTTAGAGATATTTTTCCCAGGGCTGCCATAAAGCGACTAACTTTCCGCTCAAATTGTTACCGCACACAACAGATGCTACTGATAATGGCGAAAGGGCATATTTAGGAAATTTCGATCTGGCTAAACCAGCCGAACTTGTCTTTAACTCTTCAGTCATTGGAAGAAGGAAACTAAGAAGCGGCAGGGCACATTTTGGTGTTCATGGCCATCCGCTTCCGGGAAGTCATCGAAAAATGGCCAGTAAATTTTCAGCATGAGCGCAAGCCTCGACAACGACCAAAACTAGCAAGATGGCGGGCAAGCACTACAGTCGTATTGCAACTGTCACAGCTCTGTCACCCCCTGCAGCTCATCGACGCAAAATAATCTAAATTGGGGGACTATTGGGGGTGAGATTGAGCATCAATCTCCAGTTCTGTTGGGGCTGAGGTGCAGGATGTTGAATGACCCTCAAATCTTCATCAGAAGCCAGGAAAAGGTGTTCAAAACATTACAGCATCATTGAGTGGAAGGAGAGATCAGCTAAAAGTCTAAAGTAATCAGTATGCTACTAGTTGTCTGAGCAAGAGAACGGTTGGTATAAGATCCATCGTTTCTGGCTCCAACTATATCAAATTTATCAATACCGGGGCGTGGAGAAATCTAGTGCCAACCACGGTAAGGTAAACCATCTTCAAGACATTGGTTGACAGCGCCATTGTTATCACTGGCGCTGTCAACCAATGTCTTTTCAACAATGGCAAATCCTCGCTCGCAGGTACTAGCTATGGCATACGGTAGCTAGCTAGTGGAGACTACGGTACCGATATTGTCTGAGCCAAGTAAAAGGGGGAGCGTAGTCCCCCAATTTTTGGCTTTCAGGAACTCTGTGAGGGCTTCATGCCACGATTGAATGGGATTGCTGTAACTAATCGTAAACGTTCACTTGTAATTAATTTATGTCTTGTGGTACCGCGCCAGGAGAACACAGGCAAAGCAAGATGGGAAATGGGAATACAGAGAGCTGGCATGAAGCAACCGAGTGTCTTGTTCCGCACAGTTCCTAAGTTGGGTTCAAGGGTTCAAACAGTAGATCTTGACAGTAGCTCCGTTCCAAGCTGATGACCATGGAGACATATATGTAATCGGTACGGTACCGGTGCCCCCCAACGCTCAAGGAAACACGGGAAGAGGGGAGCATCATCTGCTGCTTCCAGGCAGCTTGTTGGCCAAAAAAGTTTCCCGCTCTGTGGCTTTGGCCTCGTGCGCTCGACGACTTTTTCTATCTCAGCATCGGTCTTCTGTTTTGCGACCTTGAAGCGAAGGAACAAGGTCATTGCTGCTGTCTTGAGAAAGCCAGGACCACCACAACTGGCCGCCCGTCCAAGCAAAAACTGCAAACCGCTCAAGCCACGGCAATCGGCAACTTTTGCTACCGGTTCAAAATTAGTGTAGCTCGTACAGACATTGTGAATGGCCCACATTTAATTTTGTCTGCAGCCATGCCAGGGCTGTGTCCTGCGTGGGGGAAGCTAATAGAAAGCATCCGTCGCCGCTTTGGAGGACAAGTCGCTAGAGGATCTCATACTTCACGTCGCTAGCGGGCTTCTTTGTGCAGCCGTGGCTGGGCTGCATCCATTTTAAAATAGTGCTTTGATGACTCGACTCCCACTACTTGGGAGCTTGGGAGGCTTTCGGGGGCGGAGAAATTCAGTGCCATCCCATGCTCACCAAGAAAACACTGATAAACAATGGCGCTGTCATCCAATGCCTTTTTCAACAATGGGCAAACATGGTATAAAATGGGCAATGCCAGTGGTACCACAGCGAAGGAGCGATGGGCAAGAATGGTGAAAGTGACCACTGTAAATTCGCAACATCAGTCAGCAGTGGTTTGAAGTGGCTGCATCTCTGAAACCAGCGGTGGGCATGAGATTGCAGTAGTTTTCGCTATCCCCCCAAAACTATCGTATGCTTCGTGATCTCGTGATCTCGTGATCTACACTGCCTCCATAGACTAGTGTTTGCCTGTTGCCAGAGTTTGGTTTGCCGTTTACCACGCTTCGAGCCCGAGTTCTTGCACGCTACTATTGTCCTACCTGCCACTTCGACTGAGGAGGATCTTTCTACCGTACTAACACCCTGTTTAGCTAAGCTGGCTCTTCGAGTGCTGTTCCCGCTCGTGCTAAGATATCCAGTAGTGTCGGCACCCAAACGACGCTAGTATTGTAGACTCAGTACCTGGCGTACATCTCTCGACGGTTCAACTAATAAGCAAGCAATAGAAGCCTCGTTCGATTTTTAGAAAACCATTATGAAATGTACCGGTATGTATTCTTACATCAAATCTAAAAAACTCTCGTGCGAGAAGCAATGGTGCTCGAGATTGACTAGTTCACGAAGTATCCTCAATCCTCAAGTCGCCCTTTGCTTCTCCTTTCTAACCAAAACTATGCAGACAGGGTGGTTCCAACAGGTAGCGGTACCCGGTACCCAGGGGCGGTACTCTCCCTTCGACCACCTCAACGAGAAAGCGATTGATCTGCTCCTACAAACTCCCGAAGCAATTTCGGGCTGGAGCTTTCAAACAAAATGTCATGAAGGAATCGTTCAAGGAGGAATACTTTCAGCGACAGGTATCCTGCGTCCAAGCATCTGTACCATCGTTGTCTTTTCTTCAATAGTCTCCAACTCGTGATGGCATTGGGGAGATGCTCCACATCGTGTTCCTCTGTGATGGCCAATGGAGACATGTTGGCAATGACAGATGCACACCCTTCGTGTGCTTGTGTCACCTTCTTGGCCAAATCATCAAAGTCAGAATACCGTTTCCAAACACCAATGGTGTCTCGAATACTGCCTTCGCGGTAAATGACCAGGAATTGCGCGTATTTGCCATTCTTCTGAGACTGATATCAGCATGAGAGTTGCGGTCGCAAGAAACACAGGTTGAGCACATCTATTTTTCATAGCATAGCAAGCAAGCAAGCAGTATCCATAGCCTTGAGACACTTACGTCCACAACTCGATAACTGGCAACGGAGATATTGACAGTGTCCACACCCGTAATGGGTCCTCCACGTTCATCTGTACAGGCAAATGACTTGCTCACAGTAGTACCAAACACGTTGTCTCCACGCACCAAAACGCGCAAGTTATCTCCACTCTCTGTCTTGGCCACTGTTATTCCAGAAATGAATGCAAAAAGAACGAGTGAGACAACGTTAGTTGGCTTGACTTCTTTAAAAACAACGCTTTCACTCTTCGTGATGCCATGATAAACGGACCTTTATTGACAATATCCTGATGTGCCATGGGCGGGAGTACAGCAGGCGCAGCCGGCCTCGGGGCTTCTTTGAGTCCACTTCGCGATTCACTCTTGGCCCCTCCGGACGTTTCCTCGGGTCGACTATTGCCTCCGGCGGCCGTGCGAGAGGAAGGCATCATCATGTTGTGTGTATTGGCCGGTGTATTCATGCCAATCGTGTACTGGTTATAATCGCCTCCATCAGCCGCAGCAGCCGCCGACATTTCCATGGTTCCTTCGGCAAAGGGGCTGAGGGAAATGGGCGACGTGGCCGTGAGCACATCGACGGGCATTTGATAATTGACTTGAGATCGTGCAAAGTTTTGCGCCCACATCTTTTCGTAAAACATGCGCTCTTCCATGGGTTGTGGTGGGCGGTTCCCGGCAGTATACTTCCAGAGCCGTTGCGAGGAAAGGGATTCTTCGAGTACATAGGTTGGGGCTGTCACGGCCATGGCGGCAGCAGCTGTTTCTGTGTGTGTGTGTGTTAAAAAGGCAAGCAGTACGTTATGGGTAAGAATAAATAGTTGCAAACATGGCCATTTCTAGCCACCATGCTAGCTAGCTAGATTGCAATCTAGCTAGAGAGTAGAGAAGATAAAGCACTTACCATTGTTGGGATCCAATCCAATGCGGTGAGGTATTGACTTCTTGGATTTTCCAGAAGCATTCTTGTGTCCATTTTCATCTGGGTGGCGACGAGTGGTTCGGTTCGTCAATGAGCCAGTGGGGGTCAATTGTCCGCTCTGATGCACATCTTCAAACCATCCCCAATCGCGACTGGAGTTCTGGCTGGTCGTTGTGGCCCCTCGTCCGGATCCAGAATCATCCGAGGGTGTGGAATCCATCCGCTGCAATCGTTGTTGTTTGGGCTGCAAGTGCTGCTGGTAATGCGTGGGAGGATGCTGATTCAGATACGGTCCCGAACCCACTCCTGCCAGCGGTGTGGGCGATCCTTCGTATGCAAACACATCTTCCATGTCCACATCCACTAGATTCTGAGACTTGTTGCCCTCGCTGGCATCGCTCAGTGAAGAACTGGTGGTGAATGCGTCGTCCGAGACATTGCGATTGGGAGGGCTAATCAAATCCAACGGTGCGTCGTGGTCGCTGTATTCGGTTGGATCGTTGTCGGGTTCGATCATGGCGGCCGGTTGGGAAGGACTACCGTAGTTGTGGGAATTGTTAGCGTTGTCGCCCGTTTCCGCAGTTTGTTGCTGCTGTTCATCGCCTGCATTCTCCTGCACATTCTGATCAGAAATCACTCGTGCGCCCAGCATTGTCAACGGAGTAATTCACAGAAGAAAAAAGGTATCTTTTTGGCGGGCCCAAACAGAACAAGTAAATGCGAAGCCTTTTCCGTTGTGCTGTCAGTACTGGTAGTACTAGTAGTGTCGATGGTAGCAGAGTCTCTTCACCTTTTGACTGACCTTTAATCTCTCTCGTTGTATTATCTCTTGGTTTCGCTATTGCAAGTAACCAATGCGAGTAGTACTAGAAGCAACAAGAGGGAGTGTTCAAAGAATAAATAGAACGCAATACAGTTTGTACGGAGCAGGGACCGGCGGGGGAGGTGGTTGCTGCGTTCGTCGACGACGAGTGATGCGACCGAAGCAATCAATGGACGGGTCACCAGCTGTCGAGACTGAAAGACGCGCTCACAAGCGAAGAATTTAGTTGTCAAAAAATGACAATCAAACTGACCTAACCACGCAAAAACCTCGTCGTTTACAGCTCTGCAGATTGAAACAGAGCTGAAACGAAGGAACCTGTGTCCACTGAACGGTGCTGACAGATCACAAGATCCTAGCTAGAGAGAAGCAGTCAACCAGCTGCCAGGAAGCTACCTGGTACTAGTTTCAGAGGTTAATCCTGTTGTGGCAAACTTGTGGCTAGCTAGCTACCGTATGCATTCGCTTATAGATCTCGTAGGTAAAGTATGGCGATTCTGGAGCTTCGTCTGAGGGACCTCCTCCTTCTTCCTTTTTGACTTGCTTGAAAGGTCTATCCCAGCGATGTTTAGCCGGAAACATGGCCAATTGGTTCACACTAGTCGCAGCCAATCCATTCTCAGCAGGATTGCTATTGTTATGCACATCCACAGTGAGGTGCATTGTTGTCAAGTGAACTTCCTGCGCAGATGGATGTTTCAACCCTTCCTCATAGAGTCTTTCTCCTCCAGCTACCCAGCAGTGAAGTTCCTCCATGTTTGTGTTTTGTGGCTGTTGTTGATTGTCAGTCTTGCCAATTGCACTTGCTGTTGTTTGTTGTTCCTCTAGTAGTATCTCCCTGGCCAATCCTAATGCATGGGGCAGAGACGGTGCCACTTGCAATTGCGTCTGGGGTGCATAAGGATGGTACATGTATTGCGGATCATCCTCATTACCATCAGTATATTGTTGTTTGTCCTGGAACAATGATGTTATGGATTTGGAGGATGCTGTCACCACAATGCACCAACGTACATGGTGGATATGTCGCAGCAATGGCTCTTCTTGAAAGGTCCGACGACCAATAATCAGTAGCTTGTCACGGGTAAGATTCTTGAAAATCTCTCGATCCTGTGGACATCGCGGCCATGGTATCTGACCATTCCGACCAATAATTCTATTTTGGGACATGGCCGCCACAATTCCAAACTTGTCAATGGGTTCAGGTAAGTCGGAATGCGCCGTTGTAGCAGCTTTGGTGGGTTGTCCTTGGTTCGTTCTGTCATCCTTCTTTCTCGATTGATGGTTTGTATTCTTTCGATTGGGTGAATTCTTGGGAGCACACCACGGCAATTCCTTGACGGAAAAGTATCGATAGGGAATCGTCATTGCCGACTGCCATTGTTCCCTCGTGGAACCCAAGGAGCGACGAATTGGCAGCAGACGCAAACTCATCATGTTTGTTCTTGAAAAAGTTAAGTGATCTATCTATCTTCACACAAAAAGCAAACTAAGAAAATTGCCGGTAGCTATCCAAAATGGCAGGCAAAGAGTTCGATGTCTATCGTAGTTGTTGGTTTTCCTCTGTCTTTGCGCTGTTCCCATTGTGAGAACAACACAAAATGGAGGACCTTCAAACGGCATCAGTTCGACGAAAGAATGACGAAGGTCGAATCCCGTGGACCTTCGTAACGTGACTCAGTCTACCCGTCTGCCCTTCCTCGGAATTGTCTCATTTTTCTGACGTTTGTTTTTGCGGTTGTTGCCTCCAACTCTCTTTGGCTTCCTTTGTGCTGATTGATTGCTTCAGTTCAGTCAGCGAGAACATCCACTTGTCATTATTTCATTAATGAACCACTGAGCATAGCTTCTCTTGCTATCTAGTAGCTAGTTCCACTTTGGTGTGTACATTCCCCTCAAGTTTGCTCTTAATCTTTCTTTGCCTACTCGGTTTCGAACAATGAAGTTTATCATGACAACTGCGACTGTTGCGGCTTTGTTGGTGGCGAC